>SJYV01003624.1:0-15536 GCA_006410875.1 Neotragus pygmaeus
TTTCTCATGATGTACTCTGCATATAAGTTAAATAAGCAGGGTGACAATATACAACCTTGACGTACTCCTTTTCCTATTTGGAACCAGTCTGTTGTTCCATGTCCAGTTCTAACTGTTGCTTCCTGACCTGCATACAGATTTCTCAAGAGGCAGCTTAGGTGGCCTGATATTCCCATCTCTTTCAGAATTGTCCACAGTTGATTGTGATCCACACAGTCAAAGGCTTTGGCATAGTCAATAAAGCAGAAATAGATGTATTTCTGGACCTCTCTTGCTTTTTCCATGATCCAGAGGATGTTGGCAATTTGATCTCTGGTTCCTCTGCCTTTTCTAAAACCAGCTTGAACATCAGGGAGTTCACGGTTCATGTATTGCTGAAGCCTGACTTGGAGAATTTTGAGCATTACTTTACTAGCATGTGAGATGAATGCAATTATGCGGTAGTTTGAGCATTCTTTGGCATTGCCTTTCTTTGGAATTGGAATGAACTGAACACATTTTCATGTCCCTTTTGACCATTTGTATATTTTCTTTGAAAAAAATGTCTATAGGTGTAACTTGTCTTATTGCACTTTGCTTTACTATGTTTCAGAGATACTGTTTTTTACAAAATTAAAGTCTGTGGCAGTCTTGCACACATCAAGATTATCAGCACCATTTTCCCAAAAACATTTGCATACTTCCTGTCTCTGTGTCACATTTTGATAATTCTTTCAATATTGAAAAATTTTTCATTTTATATTTGTTGCAGTGATCTGTGATCAGTGATCTTTGATATTACTATAGCAAAAAGATTATGACTTGCTGAAGGTTTAGATGCTTGTTAGCATTTTTTAGGAATAATGGTTTTTATTTATTTTCTATTTTCTTTTAATTAATTTATTTATTTTTACTTTATTTTACTTTACAATACTGCATTGGCTTTGCCATACATCGACATGAATCCACCACAGGGGAATAATGTGTTTTATTTTTTTAATTAAGGTATGTATATTTATTTCTAGGTGTAATGTTGTTGTGCACACAATAGACAATATATAATGTAAAGATAAATTTTATATTGATTGGAAAATTTTAAAAAATCATTTAACTTGCTTCATAATGATATTTGCTTACTGCAGTGTTCTGGAACAAAACCCATAATATTCTAGTAGTATATCTATTTCTATTTCTATATTCAGTTCCTCTGCCCATTGTTTAATAGGATTTTTTTTTTTTTTTTTGCTGTTGGTGTGTATGAGTTCTTTATGTATTTTTAATATCAATCCCTTATCCCATTTATCACCTGCAAATATTTTCTCTCATTTGGTACATTGCTTTTTCATTTCATTAATGATTTCCTTTGCTGTGCAGAAGTTTTTACCTTAATGAAGTCCCACTTTTCTATTTTTTATTTTGCTGCTTGTGCTGTAGGAGTTATACCTGAAAAATCATGGCCAAGATAAATGTAAAATATATTTTTTACTATATTTTCTTAATTTTTTCAGAGGTAGTTTTCATGTTATATTTAGATCTTAAAAATCCGTTTTGAGTTAATTTTTGTGAGTGATATATATGTATGACAGGGGACTAGTTTCATTGTTTCACATGTGACTATTCAATGTTTCCTAGCACCATTTATTGAAAAGACATCTTTTCTCCAAGAAGATTGTTGATTTAGTTGTTAAATATTACTTGATTTTATGTTCAGGGGTTTATTTCTGGGTTATTGATTTAGTTTCATAGGTCTATCTGTTTTACTCCTGTACCATACTGTTTTGGTAAAGAATCCACCTGCAGTGAAGGAGACCTGGGTTCAATCCCTGGGTTTGGAAGATCCCCTGGAGAAGGGAAAGGCTACCCACCCTAGTAGTCTGGCCTGGAGACTTCCATGGACCGTATAGCCTATGGGGTCACAAGGACTCAGACATGACTGAGTAACTTTCACTTTCACTTTCATGGCTTCCCTGGCCGTTCAGACAGTAAAGCATCTGTCTACAATGCAGGAGACCCGGGTTTGACACCTGGGTTGGGAAGATGCCCTGGAAAAGGAAATGGCAGCCCACTCCAGTATTCTTGCTTGGTAAATACCATAGCTTTATAATATGGCTGGAAATCAGAAAGTGTAATGCTTTCAGCTTTGTTTTTCTTTCTAAGGATTTTTTTGGGGGAGGGGGAGCTATTTAGAGGTCTTTTGCTCTCTCATACACATTTTATGATTATTTTCTACCTCTATAAAACATCTCTGGAAATTTGGTAAAGACTGCATTGATTCTAAACATGGTTTTGGTTGGCATAGCCATTTTAATAATATTATTCCTTCCAGTACCTGAATACAGAATATATTTCTTTTTATTTCTCTTCTTTCATTTCCTTCATCAATGTCTTAACGTTTTCTGAGTATAGATCTTTTACTTCCTCGTTAAATTTATTCTTAAGCATTTTATTATGTTTGATGCTTTAATAAAAGAGATCATTTTCTTTGTTTCTTTAATAATTTATTATTAGTGTATTTAAACACTACTGATTTTTGTATGGTGATTTGAATTTTGATATTTGATTATGATCATCTTGATAAATTTGTTGATTAGGTCTAAAAATTTTTTGGTGATGTCTTTAACATTAGCATGTGATCTGCAAATAGAGACAATTTTACTTCTTTCCAATTCCATTGTCTTTTATTTCTTTTTCTTGTCTGATTGTTCTGACTAGAGGTTACAGTGCTAATTAATCAAAAGTGATGAGAGTGGGTACTCTTTTCTTATGAATTATTGTATACCCAAAAGCATATTATTGTAGTTATGGTTAATTTTACCACATTTGTTTAACTATTACACTGTAGATTTAGGTTAATTTCACACCACTATTACCATATTGCACAGTCAAACTTTGATTATATGTTTACATTTTCCAGGAAGTTTTATGAACCTTTTTCTTTTATTATTTTTAATTAGTGTCTTTTAATTTTCACTCAAAGAAATTCTTATAGCATTGGTTTGGTAATCTATTTAAGTGAGGCTGTATAATTGATTCCGTGGTTGCCTGAGCTCTCTAGACAGACTTCCTAGATGGTCAATACCTGTTATTATACACAAGAGTAGGCAGAACTATGAATTACTTCTCTTCCTTGATAAGGCAGCATAATGGGTCCCAAGGCCTATCTTGCTCACTGTTTGACTAGACTGTGCATTCAATATCTTGACCACATGGGATCACTACTTTTTCTCTGTGGATAGGAAAAGTCTTATGCCACAATCTCTGTTCAAGTGTCACTGTGTACAGAGCGATAGGATGGGCTACACAGGTTCCTGTGAGGTTTGGTTAGGTCCTCTGGTTGTATGGGCTGAAAGCTGTACTCAGTAGTGATTAGGGCTATTAATTAGTTTTTCTACTCAGGCAGGACCCTATATAGCCTTACAGACTTTCAATGCACCAAGTTCCCTGCCCTGATAGACCCCTGTCTTAGCTCTGCAAAAGACTGGATTTTTCACAAGTTGCCACGTAATCAGAGTTGCAGCATGGTTGACACAAACTCCTGGGAGCACTAGTCAGGCTTGGTGGTCAGGTATAGCTAAAGCAGGTATTCTAGCCAGGTATTTTGAATGGTTTATTAAAATTATCTCCCCTGTCCAGTTGAGGTGCAGAGCAGAACCCAGGGACATCAAGTGTCTTTATTTAGGAATCAAATCAGATAGAAAATCACACTTAGTTACATGGACAGATGGAACCATCCTGGCTATGCAGACAGAGCTGCTGCTTCGCTTTTTTGCTTGGGTGCCACTGTTTGGGGGGCTCCAGGGTGAGTTACTAATAATCTTGGAAATTCTGGTTATTTTTTTTTTAACGGGGTTAAAATTGTATTAGTCAGTGGACAAGGCTACAGATTAGATTTTTGCTGGGTGGTAAGGAGGACTGTATCAAACCAAGGCTTACAAGACTCTTATTTGAGGATCTAATCAGGCAGACCTGTTTACCAATCTCTCTGATCAGTGAGGGTTGCCAATTTGTCTCTTCAGACAGATGGAGCTGCTGGCTGGACTCTCTTCTTGAGTGCTGGTGAACAAAGCCATTTCCAGGTGCTCATGCCAGGAGCTACATTCAGGAATGAATGGGAACATTAATTAGGTCCCCTGCCTGGCAGAACAGGGGATTGGCTCTAACACTGACAAAGCTCTCTGTGGTATTGATTCTAACTTATCTACACTTCACTTTTTATGACCAAATGGTGTCACTGGCTTTCCTCTGCAGATGATCAACTCTGCATACTAAAGTGTGCTTATGCATTACTGGGTAGTATAGCTTTCAGATATTCTACCAGCCTTTCTGTTTGAGCATGGCCAGGAATAATTTTCAGCAATAGATAAGGCTATGGTTTAGTTCCTCAGCCTGGCCTGGGGAAACACAGGCTCCAGGGTCACAACACAAAACTCCTGATCTGTGGTCCCATTTCAGGCAGATTCGTTTCCTGCTATAGTCCCTGGTCAGATTGTGTCAAGTCTTGGCTCTGCAGAGGAGCAAAGCCACTAATTGAAAGTACTTGCAGGGTACTGCAGAAGAAACTCATTCTGTCTGGATTTAAACTTTGATTGGTACAAGTCCTTCCTCATTTCTCCACCACAATCAGAGTTCCTATGCCAAGCCCCTCAGATTTATTTCTATATGATTCCCATTAGATGAGTTAGGAGTAGGGACTCCCGCAGTGCTGGGATAACTGGTTGTCTACCTCAGTTCTATTCCCACCAATGGAACCATAGGTTCAGGGAGACCTCTTAATGTGGTGCTGCAATGGCCTGCATGGGGAGAAATGCAGCATATATACCCTCTTATTTTCTTTTAACAGCACTGTCATGATCTCTATGGTGCAGGAGAGTGCGTCTGCCTCATCTCAGTGTTCTAGGAATTTCTCAGTGTCTTGTCCATGAAATCTGTTATTATTCTTTCAAGGGAAAACGAGATTAGGAATAGCTTTTATTACCATCTTGATGATACCACACCCCAAAGTATAATTTTAATTATGATTGGTTGTTGATTTCATTGTAACTGGAAATTTAGTTCTTTTTATTTGATTTGTTTTTTACCAGGGCATATAAACAAACACTCTAGAAAATATGATACAGCTATTTGGTGACACATTATTGTATTAACCTATTTTAATTAATAAAACTACCATAAAGTGAAAAGTGAAAGTGAAGTCGCTCAGTCGTGTCCGACTCTTTGTGACTTCGTGGACTGTAGCCTACCAGGCTTCTCTGTCCATGGGATTCTCTAGGCAAGAATACTGGAGTGGGTTACCATTACCTTCTCCAGGGGATCTTCCCGACCCAGGGATCGAACCCAGGTCTCCCACATTGGAGGCAGATGCTCTAACCTCTGAGCAACCAGGGAAGCATAAACTATTTAGTTTTTCCTTAAATGGACTGAAATACATATTCCAAGAATATGTATCTACTATCCAGGTATTTGCCATAATCTTTCCACGTTTGAGGTCAGGAGGGGCAGTGGTGAGAAGATACTCCTCGTCCAAGGTAAAGAGCAGCAGCTGGGCTTTGCTGGAGCAGACGTGAAGAGATACCCCATGTCCAAGGTAAGAGAAACACACATAAGACAATAGGGGTTGTAAGAGGGCATCAGAGAGCAGACACACTGAAACCATACTCATAGAAAACTAGTCAATCTAATCATGCTAGGACCACAGCCTTGTCTAACTCAATGAAACTAAGCCATGCCTGTAGGGCCACTGAGGATAGGCAGGTCATTGTGGAGAGGTATGACAGAATGTGGTCCATTGGAGAAAGGAATGGCAAACCACTTCAATATTCTTGCCTTGAGAACCCCATGAACAGTATGAAAAGGCAAAATCATAGGATACTGAAAAAGGAACTCCTCAGGTCTGTAGGTCTGGAGATCAGTGGAAAAACAACTCCAGAAAGAATGAAGGGATGGAGCCAAAGCAAAAATAATACCCAGTTGTGCATGTGACTGTTGATAGAAGCAAGGTCCGATGCTGTAAAGAGCAATATTGCATAGGAACCTGGAATGTCAGGTCAATGAATCAAGGCAAATTGGAAGTGGCCAAACAGGAGATGACAAGAGTGAACGTCGACATTCTAGGACTCAGCAAATTAAAATAGACTGGAATGGGTGAATTTAACTCAGATGACCATTATATCTACTATTGTTGGCAGGAAACCCTTAGAAGAAATGGAGTAGCCATCATGGTCAACAAAACAGTCTGAAGTGCAGTACTTGGATCCAACCTCAAAAACGAAAGAATGATCTCTGTTTATTTCCAGGGCAAACCATTCAATATTACGGTAATCCAAGTCTATGCCCCTACCAGTAATGCTGAAGAAGCTGAAGTTGAACGGTTCTATGAAGACCTACAAGACCTTTTAGAACTAACACCCAGAAAAAGATGTCCTTTTCATTATAGGGGACTGGAATGCTAAAGTAGGAAGTCAAGAAACACCTGGAGTAACAGGCAAATTTGGCCTTGGAATACGGAATGAAGCAGGGCAAAGACTAGTAAAGTTTTGCCAAGAACATGCACTGCTCATAGCAAATACCCTCTCCAACAACACAAGAAAGGCTCTATACATGGACATTACCAGATGGTCAACACTGAAATCAGATTGACTATATTCTTTGCATCCAAAGATGGAGAAGCTCTATACAGTCAACAAAAATAAGACCAGTAGCTGACTGTGGGGATCATGAACTCCTTATTGCCAAATTAAGACTTAAATTGAAGAAAGTAGGGAAAGCCACTAGACCACTCAGGTATGACCTAAATCAAATCCCTTATGATTATACAGTGGAAGTGAGAAATAGATTTAAGGGCCTAGATCTGATAGATAGAGTGCCTGATGAACTATGGAATGAGGTTCNAAATTGAAGAAAGTAGGGAAAGCCACTAGACCATTCAGGTATGACCTAAATCAAATCCCTTATGATTATACAGTGGAAGTGAGAAATGGATTTAAGGGACTAGATCTGATAGAGTGCTTGATGAAGTATGAACTGATGTTGGTGATATTGTGCAGGAGACAGGGATCAAGACCATCTCCATGGAAAAGAAATGCAAAAAAGCAAAATGATTGTCTGAGAAGGCCTTACAAATATCTGTGAAAAGAAGATAAGGGAAAAGCAGAGGAAAAAGGGAAAGATATAAACATCTGAATGTAGAGTTCCAAAGAATAGCAAGAAGAGATAAGAAAGCCTTCCTCAGCGATCAATGTAAAGAAATAGAAGAAAACAACAGACTGGGAAAGACTAGAGATCTCTTCAAGAAAACCAGAGATACCAAGGGAATATTTCATGCAAAGATGGGCTCAATAAACAACAAAAATGCTATGGACCTAACAGAAGCAGAAGATATTAAGAAGAGGATTACTCACCTAGACCCAGACATCCTAGAATGTGAAGTCAAGTGGGCCTTAGAAAGCATCACTATGAACAAAGCTAGTGGAGGTGATGGAATTCCAGTTAAGCTATATCAAATCTTGAAAGATGATGCTGTGAAAGTGCTGCACTCAATATCCGAGCAAATTTGGAAAACTCAGCAGTGGCCAAAGGACTGGAAAACATCAGTTTTCATTCCGATCCCAAAGAAGGGAAATATCAAAGAATACTCAAACGACTGCATAATTGCACTCATCTCACATGCTAGTAAAGTAATTCTCAAAATTCTCCAAGCCAGGCTTCAACAATACGTGAACCATGAACTTCCTGATGTTCAGCTGGTTTCAGAAAAGACAGAGGAACCATAGATCAAACTGCCAACATCCACTGGATCATCAAAAAAGAAAGGGAGTTCCAGAAATTTCTGCTTTATTGACTATGCCAAGCTTTTGACTGTGTGGATAACAATAAACTGTGGACAATTCTGAAAGAGATGGGAATACCAGACCACCTAACCTGCCTCTGAAGAAACCTATATGCAGGTCAGGAAGTAACAGTTAGAACTGGACATGGAACAACAGACTGGTTCCAAAGAGGAAAAGGAGTACAGCAAGGCTGTCCATTGTCACCTTGCTTATTTAACTTATATGCAGAGTACATCATGAGAAACGCTGGGCTGGAAGAAGCACAAGCTGGCATCAAGTTTTCCAGGAGAAATATCAATAACCTCAGATATACAGATGGCACCACCTTTATGGCAGAAAGTGAAGAGGAACTAAAAAGCCTCTTGATGAAAGTGAAAGAGGAGAGTGAAAAAGTTGGCTTAAAGCTCAACATTAAGAAAATGAAGATCGTGCCATCTGGTCTCATCACTTCATGGGAAATAGATGGGGAAACAGTGTCAGACTATTTTTTGGGGCTCCAAAATCACTGCAGATGGTGATCGCAGCCATGAAATTAAAATATGCTTACTCCTTGGAAGGAAAGTTATGATCAACCTAGATAGCATATTGAAAAGCAGAGACATTACTTTGTCAACAAAAGTCCATTCATGATACTGTGCATTCATAAATCTGTTCCACTTCTCTATCCGGCCTGCAGGTTTGGAAGAATGTAGTATGTGATAGGGCCAGTGACGCTCATGGTTTTGGGGTCCACTATCACATCTCTTTGGTAATATTGCTCACTTCATCTGAGACAGTGATTCTTTGTATACTGATGTTGTCTAAGATACTTTAGGCAGGAAAATTAAACCTGTACCTGAAATAGGTTTCTTTTTTTTTAATTTAAATTTTATTTTTTTACTTTACAATACTGTATTGGTTTAGCTATACATTGACATAAATCCACCACAGGTGTACTTGAGTTCCCAACTCTGAACCCCCCTCCCACCACCCTCCCCATATCATCTCTCTGGGTCATCCCAGTGCACCAGCCCCAAGCATCCTGTATCCTTTATCAAACCTAGACTAGTGATTCATTTCTTACATGACAGTGTACATGTTTCAATGCTATTCTCTCAAATCATCCCACCCTCTCCCTCTCCCACAGAGTCCAAAAGGTTTCAATATTTAATTTGGAGGAGATGTCTCAGCAAGCCCCCGACTACTGGGCCCCTAAAACTTCACTGATATGGGTAGGCCTGAATTTTTCATGGGGTTTTNTGGCATCACCGACTCTATGCACATGAGTCTGAGTGAACTACAGGAGTTGGTGATGGACAGGGAGTGCTAAAATTCATAAGGTCGCAAAGGGTCGGACATGACTGAGCGACTGAACTGAACTGAAGGATACAAAACAACTCTAAACAGAAAATTATAAGACACTGATGTAAGAAATCCAGTACAAAGTAAACAAATGGAGAGATATTCCATGTTCTTGAGTAGGAAGAATCAATGTTATGCAAAGAACTATGTTACCAAATGCAATTTATAGATTCACTGTGATTCCTATCAAATTACCAATGAAATTTTTCATAGAACTAGAACAAATATTTCGCAATTCATATGAAAGCACAAAAGACCCCAAATAGCCAAAGTATTCTTGAGAATGAAGAATGGAGCTGGAAGAATCAACCTACCTGACTTCAGATTATACTACAAAGCTCCCGTCATGAAGGCAGTATGACCCTGGCACAAAAACAGACATATAGACCAATGGAACAAATTAGAAAGCCTAGAAATAAATACAGGCACCTATGGGTACCTTATTTTTGGCAAAGGAGATAAGAATATACAATGGGGCAAAGGTAGCCTCTTCAATAAATGGTGCTGGAAAAACTGGGGAGCTACATGTAAAAAAATGAAATTGGAACACTTCCTAACACCATACACAGAGATAAACTCATAATGAATTAAAGACCTAAATGTAAGAACAGAAACTATAAAGCTTAGAGGGAAACATAGGCAGAACACTAGATGACATAAATCAAAAAAGATCCTCTATGTCCCAGCTCTGAAAGTAATGGAAATAAAATTAAAAGTAAATAATTGGGGCCTGAGTAAATTTAAAAGCTTTGGCACAGCAAAGGAAACTATAAGCAAGATGAAAACACAGCTCTCAGAATGGGAGAAAATAATAACAAATGAAACAACTGACAAAGTATTAATCTCTAAAGTATAAAAGCAGCTCGTACAACTTAATGCCAGGGAATCAAACAATCCAATCAGAAAGCGGGAAAAAGACGAAAGACACATTTCTCCAAAGAAGACATACAGATAGCTAACAAATACATGAAAAGATGCTTAGCATTGGTCATTATTAGAGAAATGCAAATCAAAACTACAATGAGACATCACCTCATACCAATCAGGATGACCATCATCAAAAAGTGTACAAACAATAAGTGCTAGAGAAGGTGTGGAGAAAAGGGAACACTTTGCACTGTTGGTGGGAGTGTAAATTGCTACAGCCACTGTGGAAGGTGGTATGGAGATTTCTTTAAAAACTAGAATTAAAACCACCATATGACCCAGCAATCCCACTCCTAGGCATATACCCTGAGGGAGCCAAAATTGAAAAAGACACCTGTATCCCCTTGTTCATTGCAGCACTATTTACAATAGCTAGAACATGGAAGTAACCTAAATATCCATCAAAAGATGAATGGATAAAGAAGTGGTGGTACATATACACAGTGGAATATTACTCAACCATAAAAAGAAAGACCTTTGGGTCACTTCTAATCAGGTGGATGAACCTAGAGCCTATTAAACAGAGTGAAGTAAATCAGAATGAGAAAGATAAATATCGTGTTCTAATGGACATATATGGAATCTAGAAAAATGGTACTGAAAAATTTATTCACAAGGCAGCAGTGGAGAAGCAGATATAGAGAATAGACCTACAGACATGGGGAGAGGGGAAGAGAGGATGAGATATATGGAAAGAGTGACATGGAGGTTTACAATACCATGTGTAAAATTGATGGCTAATGAGAATTTGCTGTATGGCTTAGAAAACTCAAAAAAAGACTCTGTGTCAGCATGGATGGGTGGGATGGAAAGGGAGATGGGAAGAAGGTTCAGGAAGGAGGGGATATATATATATATATATATATATATATATATATATACACCTATAGCTGATTTATGTTGAGATTTGAAAGAAAACAAAAAAAATTCTGTAAAACTACCCTTCAATATATTAAAAAATAATAATAATTAAAAAAAGAGGCAGATACTTCCAGAAGGAAACCTATCATAACTCTATAAAATAAAGCTTTAAAGTAATCAATTTAAAATAAAGCTTTAAAGCTTTAAAATGCTGAATCAAGAGAAAGGCAACTTAAAAATTGCAGGAATGCATTTGTTCCATTTTTAGTTGCATTTGACCTACACTCTCTGACTGAGTGGTGATCTTAATGATGGAATTTCCTGTTCCCATTGTGGAAACCTAATCTCTGGTTCTGGAGGGGTATTTGAGAACTTATTTGTAAAATATTTTGCTTCTGTCTTCTTCATTTTGGAGAATACCCGAAGAACTAATGTAAGATTCTCATAACTTTTGTGCTTAATTTAGAACTGTCTCAGGCCATAAAAGTGTATATATTGCTTGAAAACATGGTAAGACAAATCAAAAAATTATCAGTCAGAGTAAAAAAAAAAAAAAAAAGAAAAAGAAAAAGGTAGAGACATACAATTAATAATCTAAATCCATGGAAGAAAAGCTGGGGAGAGTTTCTTCAAGAAATTCAGATATTAAAAGTGCCCATGTATAATTGGAAATATCACTCATAAATCCATGGCAGGACATATGCTCAGTGAAACCCCAGGAGGAGGCTAAATTTGCACCTCTAATTAATCTCTAGGTTCAGTGGAAATGGGAACACTCTTATCTGAGTTGTAAAAGGACTGAATAAATATTGCAATACCTGGTCACAGAGCTGATCCAAGAAAACAATGTTTTGTTTTTGTTTTTTTCCTTTTACCTCTTAGAAAATGAGGAAATTTGTAAACACTAGACAAATATAAACTGAAGTAACAGAAACTTCAGTGACTCACATGACAAAGAATATAGACTTTTAATAAATATGTTGGAAAAAGTACTAAGAAAATGGATTATAGCTATCATAAATACCAAACTCTGGAGAAGGAGGACAATCTGATTTCCAGATTTAACACATTATAATATTTATTGTCCAGTTTTCAAAACCGATCCAAACCCATGTCATATAAAGAAAGAGAAAGGTATTCAGTAGTCAAAGGTAGAAAATAATTAACAGAAACTGTCCCTGAGGAAACCCAGACATTGTGGTTACTAATTACTTTAAAACAATTGTCTTACATATGCTCAAGAACTAAAGTAAACCATGGACAAGGAATTAAAGGAAATCAGAAAAAAATGATGTATGGACAAAATAAAAGTAAAGAAATATAGATGTTAAAAGGAAACAAACAGAAATTCTAGGGTTCTGAAGCATAGCAACTGGAATGAAAAATTACCCAATGAGATTTCATAGTAGATTTAAGCAGATAAAATAAAGAATCATCAAGCTTCAAGTATAGGGAAACTGAAATTATTAATTCTGTGAGCACTTGAAACTATCACAGCATTGTTGAGAGGGTATACGCCACCAACTTAAAATTTAAAAAATAATAAAAATAAAGATATAGTATGTACGTATGTATGTATATATATGCACAATGGCTGTATACATATATATACAATGAAATATTACCCAAACATAAAAAAGGATGAAATATTGCCATTTGTAGCAACATGGATGGGCCTAGAGATTATTATACTGATTTTGTTGGCTTAGTCACTAAGTCATGTCCAACTCTTGGAACTCCATGGAATGTAGCCTACCAGGCTCCTCTGTTCATGGGATTTCCCAGGCAAGAATACTGGAGTGGGTTGACATTTCCATCTCCAGGGTATCTTCTTGACCCAGAATCAAACCCACCTCTCCCACATTGCAGGCAGCTGCCTGCACTGCAGACAGATTTTTACAAACTGAGACACTATGTGCTCTCAAAACAGAACTCATTCATATTTAGGGGACGTAAAATATATTAGAATATTGTGTAATTCCAATAGTATTTCCACAGAAAATATCTTAGCAATGTATACGTAAGGAAATGGAAAGAGAACTTGAACAATTCCCTATAAAAAATCAACTGGACACAAAATAAGATAGTATTGGAGGCTGAAAGAGCCAAAAAAGTGTAGTATGTAAAGCAAACAAATATCAAAATGAATGAAAAATTTCCTTATGAATATTTGTTTGAAATGTAAATGGACTGAACCACGATCAAGATAAAACATTTAGCGAATGGAATATTAAACATGATTCATTGGCTTACTGTCTACAAGAGCTTCATTTTAGATCTAAAAACACAAATAGATTGAAAGTAGATGGATGGAAAAATACATTCCATGCAAGTAGTAACACAAAGAAAACTGAGGTGACTAAATTGTATTACCCAAAATAGTCATTAAGTCAAAAACTCTTACTGCCAAATTCAGACATAAATTGAAGAAATTAGGGAAAACCACTAGACCATTCAGGTATGACCTAAATCAAATCTCTTACAATTGTACAGTGGAAGTGACAAATAGATTCAAGGGATTAGATCTATTACACAGAGGGCCTGAAGAACTATGGAAGAGCTTCATGACACTGTACAGGAGGCAGTGATCAAGACCATCACCAAGAAAAAGAAATTCAAAAAGGCAAAACTGTTGTCTGAGGAGGCCTTAAAATATCTGAGAACAGAAGAGAAGTGAAAGGCAAAGGAGAAAAGGAAAGGTATACCCAATTGAATACAGAGTTCCAAAGAATAGCAAAAAGAAACAAGAAAGCCTTTCATCGCAATCAATGCAAAGAAATAGAGGAAAACAATAGAATGGTAAAGACGTCAGGAAAATTAGAGACATCAAGGGAATATTTCATACAAAGATGGGCTCAATAAAGGACAGAAATGGTATGGACCTAAGAGGAGCAGGAGATATTAAGCAGAGGTGTCAAGAAGACAACAAAGAACTACGTAAAAAATATCTTTATGACCCAGAAAATCACAAGGGTGTGATCACTCACCTAGAGCCAGACACCCTGAAATGTGAAGCCAAGTGGGCCTTAGGAAGCATCACTACAAACAAAGCTAGTGAATGTGATGGAATTTGAGCTGAACTACTTCAAATCCTAAAATATGATGCTGTGAAAGTGTTGCATTCAATATGCCAGCAAATTTGCAAAATGCAGCAGTGGCCACAGGACTAGAAAAGGTCAGTTTTCATTCCCATCCCAAAGAAAGGCAATGCCAAAGAATTCTCAAACTACCTGACAACTGTACTCATCTTACACACCAGTAAAATAATGCTCAAAATTTTCCAAGTAGGACTGCAACAATATGTATGTGAACTGTGAACTTCCATATGTGCAAACTGGTTTTAGAAAATGCAGAGGAGCCAGAGATCAAAATACCAATATCCATTGAATCATTGAAAAACAATAGAAAAANTCTCAAACTACCTGACAACTGTACTCATCTTACACACCAGTAAAATAATGCTCAAAATTTTCCAAGTAGGACTGCAACAATATGTATGTGAACTGTGAACTTCCATATGTGCAAACTGGTTTTAGAAAATGCAGAGGAGCCAGAGATCAAAATACCAATATCCATTGAATCATTGAAAAACAATAGAAAAACATCTATTTCTGCTTTATTGACTGTGACAAAGCCTTTAACTGTGTGGATCACCACAAACTTTGGAAAATTCTGAAAGAGATAAGAATACCAGACCACCTGACCTGCCTCGTGAGAAACCTATATGTAGATTAGGAAGCAACAGTTAGAACTAGATTTGGAACAACAGACTGATTACAAATAAGGAAAGGACTATTTCAAGACTGTATATTGCCACTCTGCTTATTTAGCTTATATGCAGAGTACATCATGAGAAACGCTGGACTGAAAGAAGCACAAGCTGGAATCAAGTTTTCCAGGAGAAATATCAATCACCCAGGTCAGGGATAGCGGCCTAGAGTGCCAGGCTGCTGTGGCACAGGAACGGCCAAGAGGAGCTACCCTGTGTCTGAGGTCCATGGCAGCCGGAAGGAGCTACCCCGCTTCCGAGGACAGGGGCTACTGGGAGGAGACACCCCACGTTCGAGATCAGGGCAGCGACCGGGAGAAGCTACCCCATGTTCGAGGCCAGTGGTGGCCGGGAGGAGACACCCCGCATCCGAGGACAGGGTGGCAGCTGGGTGGAGCTACCCTACATTCGAGGCCAGTGGCTGCCGGAGGAGATAATCCATGTTCAAGATCAGGGGTGGCCAGGAGGAGACACCCCACATCCGAGGTCAGGGGCAGCTGGAAGAAACCACCTCGCACTCAAGGCCAGGGACAGTGACCCTGAGGAGCCACCCTGAGCCCCCAGGCCAGGGGTGGCAGCTGGGAGGAGCCACCCATGCCTGAGGCCAGGGCCAGTGGCCAGGAGGAGCAACCCGAGGAGCAGTGGCTGCGCAAGTGCAGGAGGGCCTACAGGAGCTATCCCACATTGAAGGTCAGGAACAGAGGCGGTAGGGAGATACCACTAGTCCAAGGTAAGGAGCAGTGGCTGTGCTTACTGGAGCAGGTGTAAAGAGATAACCCACACCCAAGGTAAGAGAAACCCAAGCAAGATGGTAGGTGTTGCAAGAGGGCATC
>SJYV01003625.1:0-20295 GCA_006410875.1 Neotragus pygmaeus
CTGCTGGGAGACGGCAGAGGCAGGGAAAAGACTAAACCCGGGATTCTAATTAAAGAAAGCTGATCTTCTGTTCCTCAAATAACCTGGGGGCAAAGCATGAGATTTTTCCTGAATGTATTTATGGCATTTTTCCATTTGAAAAAGCATCTGCAAAAGCAAAAAAGGAAACAATGCTAAGAAACATTGTCTCCATGTTCAAGGGGAGGAGAATCCCTGTGGGGAGGGGAGAGGCGGGGACGAACCTTCCAGAACTTCCCCATCCCTTGTGATGGCAGGAAGCCCTCTATAAAATGAAGGCTGCAGACCCCGCAGGGACCCAGCTAGAAGGAGCTGCTCCCGGGGTCCAGGCAAGAGCCCCTCCACCACCACCGTGCACTTGTGGGAACACACACACGCATTATATACGTGTTTCACTGTGTTTATTTCCACCGCAGAGGCCGGGGGAAAAGCACAAGAGCTGCTTTATCTTATGTCTTTGTGTTTGCTGAGTTTGGAACTTGAGATCATTTGTGTGTGTGTGTGTGTGTGTGTGTGTGTGAGAGAGAGAGAGAGAGAGAGAGAGACAGAGAGAGAGAGAGAGAGAGAGAGAGAGAGAGAAACCTCTCAATTGACTGTTGTCTCCTAAGAGATTCTGGCATCACTCTCTAATCTTCAGCAACAACCCACTCTCCTTCTGGGATACAGCACGCCATCTCCTCCCCCCAACCCTGACACACACTCCACACACAGCACACACATCACCCTCACACCACGCACCACACGTGCGCATCACACACCCCTGGCTCTTAGGACACCTCCTGCAACATCTGGTGCCGCGCGGGGCTCAGCTTGCAAAGCGGGTTAAAGTCCGGTCACAATCCGCCCACTGACGGACGGGACTGGAAGGGCCCTGCCGTGGAAACCCCAGGATGCAGCGCCACCTAGAGGCTCCTCGGTGACACTGTTTCCCAACTAGAGTAGAACAGCACCAGGCGCATGGCATCTAGTGTGGGAGAGCCGGGGATGAGCTAGGAAGGCGCCACGTTTCTTGGGAGGACTCAGGAGCTGGGGCTGCCCCTTCGAGGTGCTGGCCGGGCCACCACGGCAGCCGGACGTGCTCCACACCCTGCGATTTTGTGACTCCCTCTTTTGTAGATTTATAATTCCTTCAGAGTGCCGAAGAATTGATGCCTTCCAACTGTGATGCTGGAGAAGACTCCTGAGATTCCCTTGGACAGCAAGGAGGTCAAACCAGTCAGTCCTAAAGGAAATCAACCCTGAATACTCACTGGAAGGACAGATGCTGAAGCTCCAGTATTTCGGCCATCTGATGTGAACAGCTGATTCACTGGAAAAGTCCCTGATGCTGGGAAAGATTGAGAGCAAAAGAGGGCGTCAGAGGATGAGATGGCTGGATGGCATCACCAAAGCAGCAGACATGAGCTTGAGCAAACTCCGGGAGATGGTGAGGGACAAAGAGCCCTGGCACGCTGCAGTCCTGGGGTTGCAGAGAGTCAGACACAACTGGGCGACTGAACAACAACAAAAACTCCTTTTCCACATGTGTACACATATTTAATTTTTTCTAATTATAAAAGAAAAGTGTTTGAAAAGATGTCAGAAAATGCAACCTGTGCCACGGGGAGGATGGGAGGAGGGATAGTTAGGGAGTTTGGGATGGACATGTACACACTGCTATATTTAAAATAGATAACCAAGGACCTACTCTCTAAGAGTCAGCTCCTTGGAAAAGACCCTAATGGTGGGAAAGATTGAAGGCAAAAGGAGAAGAGGGCGGCAGAGGATGAGAGGGTTAGATAGCATCACTGACTCAGTGGACATGAATTTGAGCAAACTTGAGGACATAATGAAGGACAGGAAAGCCTGACATGCTACAGTCCGTGGGATCACAAAGAGTCCAATACAACCTAGCAACTGAACAACAACAAACCAACTAGGACCTATTGTATAGCACAGCGAACTCTGCTCAATGTTATGTGGCAGCCTGGATGGGAGGGGAGTTTAGGGGAGAATGGATACGTGTATATGTATGGCTGAGTCCCTTTGCTGTCCACCTGAAATTATCACAAATTTTTAACCAGGCATACCCCAATACAAAATAAAAACTTTAATTAAAATAAAAGAAAGAATGCAAACTAAAATCATATGCAGCCTCCTGAATGCTCATATGGGGAACACCAGGTATTGGTGAGACTGCGAAGCAGCTGGACTCTCGTACCCCACGCATGGGGGCATAAACCCAGTACCTGGGGAAACTGTGGAAGGCCAGCCCAGGCAGCCCTGGGCACCGCGGTCCCACTCCTGCTATACGCCCAACACACACGTGGGCACAGACCTGCTGCTCCCCTTCCAGGTGCATAAAATGAAGGCCTGGAGGACCTCAGCTCCCTCACTGGGCCCTTCAGTCCTGCAGCGGAAGATCCCCAGGTGCAGTGGCATCACAGGTGTGGCCGGCCCTCTCCATCTCCACTCTCTCCACTTCTTTCAAGGCAGCAGTCCTCCACCAGGGACAGTTTGGCCCCATGAGACATTTCTGGTTGACAGCACCGAGGAGGCTGGGTGCTGTGGCATCCAGTAGGTGGAAGCCAAGGGTACTGCTCAACATCTTCAAGGGCATAGCGCAGCCCTGCCAGAGCAGGACCATCTGGCCAAAATGCCAATAGCAGGTTGAGAAACAACCTTAAATGCCTTAACTGTGGAGCAGTGGCGTGTAAATTGTTACTGCTTTTAAATAAATGGATGTTTTTATCTAAAATTTTAGAATAAAAAATTCTAAATAGAATTAATCAGATGAGAGGGTTAGATAGCATCACTGATTCAATGGACATGAATTTGAGCAAACTCCAGGGGACAGCGAAGGAAAGAGAAGCCTGGCATGCTGCAGAGAGTTGGACATGACTTAGCAACTGAACAACAAAAGAATCAAGCAGAGCACAGTTATAATATAAGCGCATCCAGCCTGTATTGAAAAGGACAAAACTTCAGAAGGAAAAAGGGAATTAGAGCACTTGTTTTCCAGGGCGTATGTACAGATTTTAACACTTTTTTATCAACAGTGGGGCCGCTCTGTTCTCCAGCTAACATTTTGCTTTCTTTTTAACAACTGTTAGGACTCTGGACTTGGGAGGGCACTCATACCAACCGAGCCATTCACGAAATACATTTCTGCACACTGTTTTCCCCCTAAGGGCAGTGTCTTGTGCAACATTCCTTTTGCCTAATTGGATAATTTGACTAATTTAATTATGTTACCTATGAGATTGATGAGTCAAAGGTCCACATAGTCAAAGTAATTAGCCTCCAATTAAAATAAATAAATTAAAAATAAAAAATAAAATGACGTTCACATTGGGGAAAAAAATGAAACAGTCATATGATTTATTATCGTTGGTATTAGCCGTGAAAATTGTTTCCACTCACCATGGATTTATTAGGTATTTAACTTAATATTGCATAGAATTTACTGGATGCCATGGGAGGCACAAAAAAAATAGAAGACACGGTCTCTACAAATGAGGAATTCTGTGTGTTCGATTTTTGCCAAATACTTTCTAGATTGTGGCTCTATCTGGTGTTTCAGAGACACTGAGGTCTCTTTCAGTACTTTTATGTGTTAATCTACATCATTCAGATACAGTCCAACAATGTTTCAAAATTTATTCTGGCTGTTCTGCTGTTGAAGAATAAAGTATTTTTCTTTGGAAAACAGTTTTGTAGAAGAAATCAAAACCCCAACAGCTCAAAACATCTCAGCAGACCAACATGAGGAATGAGTATAATCTTCAAGGGCTGGTCCCAGAGTAATTTAAGCAATCAGTGTAGGAGAAAGTCCAATCTAAACATTACTATAAATTTTAAAAGTCAAACATGTACATCATAAATTAAAATTCCAAACAGCATCAGAAAGTATACAGAGAAAAAGTAAGTCTCCACTTCATATGATTTCCCAGACTCCTTACTTGTCAGTTTTTTTGTGTTCTTTCAGAAATTCTTCAGACTTCCCTGGTGGCTCAGATGGTAACAGATCCACCTAAATGCAGGAGACCAGGGGTCAATCACTGGGTCAGGAAGATTCCCTGGAAGAGGGCATGGCAACCCATTCCAGTATTCTTGCCTGGAGAATTCCATGGTCAGAGGAGCCCGGCGGGCTACAGTCCATGGGGTGGCAAAGAATCAGACATCACTGAGCAACTATACTTTCACATCATAAATTATTCATACAACAAGCAAGCATAGATACTTTTATAAATGGAGGTTGTGCTACATACTCAATGAAATGATGAGCCATGCCATGTAGGGCCACCCAATATAGACGGGTCATGATGGAGAGATCTGACAAAATGTGGTCCACTGGAGAAGAGAATGGCAAGCCACTTGAGTATTTTTGTCTTGAGAACCCCATGAACAGTATGAAAAAGATTTGACACTGAAAGATGAACTCCCCAGGTAGGCAGGTGTCCCATATGCTACTGGAGATCAGTGGAGAAATAACTCCAGAAAGAATGAAGAGGTGGAGCCAGAGTAAAAACAACACCCAGTTGTGGATGTGACTGATGATGGAATTAAAGTCCAATGCTGTAAAGAACAATATTGCATAGGAACCTGGAATGTTAGGGCCATGAATCAAGGCAAATTGGAAGTGGTCAAATAGGAGATGGCAAGAGTGAACATTGACATTTTAGGAGTCAATGAACTAAAATGGACTGGAGTGGGTGGATTTAACTCAGATGAACATTATATCTACTACTGTGGGCAAGAATCCCTTAGAAGAAATGGAGTAGCTCTCATAGTCAACAAAAATGTCTGAAATGCAGTACTTGGATGCAGTCTCAAAAATGACAAAATGATCTCTGTTCATTTCCAAGGCAAACGATTCACTATCACAGTAATCCAAGCTATACCGCAAGCAGTAATGCTGAATAAGCTGAAGTTGAATGGTTCTATGAAGACCTACAAGACCTTCTAGAACTAACACCCCCCCCCCAAAAAAAATGTCCTTTTCATTATAAGGGACTAGAATGTAAAAGTGGGAAGTCAAGAAATTCCTGGAGTATCTTCAAATTTGGCCTTGAAGTATAAAATGAAGCAGGGCAAGGCTAACAGAGTTTTACCAAGAGAATGCACTGGTCATAGCAAACACTCTCTTCCAACAACACAAGAGACAACTCTACACACAACATCACCAGGTGGTCAACACCAAAACAGACTGATTATATTCTTTGTAGCCGAAGATGGAGAAGCTCTATACAGTCAGCAAAAACAAGACTGGGAGCTGACCGTGGCTCAGATCATAAACTCCTTATTGCAAAATTCAGGCTTAAAATGAAGAAAGTAGAGAAAACCACCAGACCATTCAGGTATAACCTAAATCAAATCCGTTATGATTATACAGTGGTAGTGACAAACAGATTCAATGGATTAGATCTGATAGAGTGCCTGATGAACTATGGACAGAGGTTCATGACATTGTACAGGAGACAGGGATCAAGACCATCCCCATGGAAAAGAAATGCAAAAAAGCAAAATGGCTGTCTGGGGAGGCCTTACAAATAGCTGTGAAAAGAAGAGAGGTGAAAAGCAAAGGAGAAAAGGAAAGATATAAGCATCTGAATGCAGAGTTCCAGAGAATAGCAAGAAGAGATAAGAAAGCCTTCTTCAGAGATCAGCGCAAAGAAACAGAAGAAAAGAACAGAATGGGAAAGACTAGAGATCTNGGAAAGATATAAGCATCTGAATGCAGAGTTCCAAAGAATAGCAAGAAGAGATGAGAAAGCCTTCCTCAGAGATCAATGCAAAGAAACAAAGGAAAACAACATAATGGCAAAGACTAGAGATCTCTTCAAGAAAATTAGAGATACCAAGGGAACATTTAATGCAAAGACAGGCACAATAAAAGACAGAAATAGTATGGACTTGACAGAAATGGTATGGACCTATCAGAAGCAGAAAATATTGAGAAGAGGTGGCAAGAATACACAGAAGAACTGTACAAAAAAGATCTTCACGACCAAGATAATCGTGATGGTGTGATCACTCACCTAGAGCCAGACATCCTGGAATGTGAAGTCAAGTGGGCCTTGGAAAGCATCACTACGAACAAAGCTAGTGGAGGTGATGGAATTCCAGTTGAGCTGTTTCAAATCCTGAAAGATGCTGCTGTNATTTTCTGAATGTCGAGCTTTAAGCCAACTTTTTTGCTCTCCTCTTTCACTTTCATCAAGAGGCTTTTTAGCTCCTCTTCACTTTCTGCCATAAGGGTAGTGTCATCTGCATATCTAAGGTTATTGATATTTCTGCCGGCAATCTTGATTCCAGCTTGTGTTTCTTCCAGTCCAGCATTTCTCATGATGTACTCTGTACATAAGTTAAATAAGCAGAGTGACAATATACAGCCTTGACGTACTCCTTTTCCTATTTGGAACCAGTCTGTTGTTCCATGTCCAGTTCTCACTGTTGCTTCCTGACCTGCATATAGCTTTTTCAAGAGACATGTCAGGTGGTCTGGTATTCCCATCACTTTCAGAATTTTCCACAGTTTATTGTGATCCACACTGTCCAAGGCTTTGGCATAGATAATAAAGCAGAAATAGATGTGTTTCTGGAACTCTCTTGCTTTTTCCATTATCCAAAGGATGTTGGCAATTTGATCTCTGTTTCCTCTGCCTTTTCTAAAACTAGCTTGAACATCAGGGAGTTCATGGTTCATGTATTGCTGAAGCCTGGCTTGGAGAATTTTGAGCATTACTTTACTAGCATGTGAGATGAGTGCTATTGTGCAAATGGCTGTCTGGGGAGGCCTTACAAATAGCTGTGAAAAGAAGAGAGGCAAAAAGCAAAGGAGAAAAGGAAAGATATAAGCATCTGAATGCAGAGTTCCAAAGAATAGCAAGAAGAGATAAGAAAGCCTTCTTCAGTGATCGATGCAAAGAAATAGAGGAAAACAACAGAATGGGAAAGACTAGAGATCTCTTCAAGAAAATTAGAGATACCAAGGGAACNTCAAGAGGCTCTTTAGCTGTTCTTCACTGTCTGCCACAGGGTGGTTTCATCTGCATATCTGAGGTTATTGATACGTCTCCTGGCAATCTTGATCTCAGCTTGTGCCTCCTCCAGCACAACGTTTCTCATGAGGTACTCTGCATATAAGTTAAATAAGCAGGGGGACAATATACAGCCTTGACATACTCCTTTTCCTATTTGGAACCAGTCTGTTGTTCCATGTCCGGTTCTAACTGTTGCTTCCTGACCTGCATACAGATTTCTCAAGAGGCAGGTCAAGTGGTCTGGTATTCCCATCTCTTGAAGAATTTTCCACAGTTTGTTGTGATCCACACAGTCAAAGGCTTTAGCAAAGTCAATCAAGCAGAAATAGATGTTTTTCTGGAAATCTCTAGCTTTTTCGATGTTGGCATGTGATCTCTGGTTCCTCTGCCTTTTCTAAATCTAGTTCGAACATCTGAAAAATCATGGTTCATGTACTGTTGAAGCCTGGCTTGGAGAATTTTAAGCATTACTTTACTAGCGTGTGAGATGAGTGCAATTGTATGGTAGTTTGAGCATTCTTTGACATTGCCTTTCTTAGGGATTGGAATGAAAACTGACCTTTTCCAGTCCTGTGGCCACTGGGAATTTTCCAAATTTTCTGGCATATTGAGTGCAGCACTTTATCAGAGCATCATCTTTTAGGATTTGAAATAGCTCAACTGGAATTCCATCACCTCCACTAGCTTTGTTCANGACTGATTCCAAATAGGAAAAGGAGTAGGTCAAGGCTGTATATTGTCACCCTGCTTATTTAACTTATATTCAGAATACATAATGCAAAATTTTTGGCTGGATGAAGCACAAGGTAGAATCAAGATTGCCAGGAGAAGTATCAATAACCTCAAATATGCAAATAACACCACCCTTATGGCAGAAAGCAAAGAATTAAAGAGCCTCATGATGAAAGTGAAAGAAGAGAGTGAAAAAGTTGGCTTAAAACTCAACATTCAGAAAACCAAGATCATGGCATCTGGTCTCATCACTCCATGGAAAATAGATGGGGAAACAGTGGCTGACTTTATTTTGGGGAGCTCCAAAATCACTGCAGATGGTGACTGCAGCCATGAAATTAAAAGCTCCTTATTTCTGGAAGGAAAGTCATGACCAACCTAGACAGCATATTAAAAAGCAGAGACATTACTTTGCCAACAAATGTTCATCTCATCAAGGATATGGTTTTTCCAGTAGTCATGTATGGATGTGAGTGCTGGATGATAAAGAAAGCAGAGTGCTGAAGAATTGATGCTTTTGAACTGTGGTGTTGGAGAAGACTCTTGAAAGTCCCTTGGACTGCAAGGAGATCCAACCTAAAGGAAATCAGTCCTGAGTGTTCATTGGAAGGACTGATGTTGAAGCTGAAACTCCAATACTTTGGCCACCTGATTCAAAGAGCTGACTCATTTTAAAGGACCCAGATNTTAAAAGACGCTTACTCCTTGGAAGAAAAGTTATGACCAACCTAGATAGTATATTCAAAAGCAGAGACATTACTTTGCCGACTAAGGTCTGTCTAGTCAAGGCTATGGTTTTTCCTGTGGTCATGTATGGATGTGAGAGTTGGACTATAAACAAAGCTGCATGCCAAAGAATTGATGCTTTTGAACTGTGGTGTTGGAGAAGACTCTTGAAAGTCCCTTGGACTGCAAGGAGATCCAACTATTCATTCTGAAGGAGATAATCCCTGGGATTTCTTTGGAAGGAATGATGCTAAAGCTGAAGCTACAGTACTTTGGTCACATCATGGGAAGAGTTGACTCACTGGAAAAGACTCTGATGCTGGGAGGGATTGGGGGCAGGAGGAGAAGGGGACGACCGAGGATGAGATGGCTGGATGGCATCACGGACTCAATGGATGTGAGTCTGAGTGAACTCTGGGATTTGGTGATGGACAGGGAGGCATGGCATACTGTGATTCATGGGGTCGCAAAGAGTCAGACACGACTGAGCGGCTGAACTGAACTGAACCGAGCTGATGATATGCCAGGCACTCAGGTCAGCTTCTTGCATTTCCCTTCCTCAGAATAGCATCTTACACTGTGAGTACAGATGAAGGGACTCAGGAAGGCTGAATAACGTGACAGTGCAAGTTCAAATCTCCTGAGAGCTCCAGTAGCCTGATCGTGGTGGGTGACAGGAGGTGAAGGAGAGCCAGGATCAGCATGGGTGCGTCGCCGTCTCCCCTTAGCCCTGAGCACCCACAGGAATCTCCTCGAGTGCTTATTAAAGTTGCAGATTCTCAGGCCTCAACTCAAGCCTATCAGATTAGAATCTCCAAGGGATGGGAACCCTGGATTTTCATTTTAAGCAAACTCATTAGATATGTATTTCCCGAACAGTTGAGACTGTCTAGCCTAATAGATGGAGAAGGCAATGGCATCCTACTCTAGTACTCTTGCCTGGAAAATCCCATGGATGGAGGAGCCTGGTGGGCTGCAGTCCATAGGGTCGCTAAAAGTCGGACACGACTGAGCGAGTTCACTTTCACTTTTCACTTTCATGCATTGGAGAAGGAAATGGCAACCCACTCCAGTGTTCTTGCCTGGAGAATCCCAGGGACGGGGGAGCCTGGTGGGCTGCCGTNGGAGGAGCCTGGTGGGCTGCAGTCCATAGGGTCGCTAAAAGTCGGACACGACTGAGCGAGTTCACTTTCACTTTTCACTTTCATGCATTGGAGAAGGAAATGGCAACCCACTCCAGTGTTCTTGCCTGGAGAATCCCAGGGACGGGGGAGCCTGGTGGGCTGCCGTCTATGGGGTCGCACAGAGTCAGACACGACTGAAGCGACTTAGCAGCAGCAGCAGCAGCCTAATACAGGACTTCCCTCATAGCTCAGTCAGTAAAGAATCTGCCTGCAATGCAGGAGACCTGGGTTTGATTCCTGTGTCAGAAAGATCCCCTGGGGAAGGAAATGGCAACCCACTCCAGTGTTCTTGCCTTGAGAATTCTATGGACACAGGAGCCTGGTAGGCTATAGTCCATGGGGTTGCAAGAGTCGGACACGACTTAGAGACTAAACCACCAGCCTAATAGAAGGAGGTTCAGATTATATACCCCGGCTTGGGCAGGGGATGCCCACTTTGTAGCTGAGTATATATTCAGTATAGTCGGATACAACTGAGCAACTCTTTGGGACCCCATGGACTATAGCCCGCCAGGCCCCTCTGTTCGTGGAATTCTCCATGCAAGAATACTGGAGTTGATTGCCACCCCCTGGAGAAGGGAGAAGTCTATTCTAAAAGGAACCACTTTATGAGTTTCTATCATTCCTAAAGAGACTTTGAACACTCAGCTTGTTTAATAGTACGGTAAGCCCCCTACATCGCACCTTCAAGTTGCTAACTTTCAGAGATGCCCACGTGCGTCTGCCCCAGCAGGGGCCCAGAGCCTGTGCCGGCAGCGTCAGGGGTGGGCTGCCCTGCGCACACCCTCCCTCGCCTGCTGAGGGCCCCTCAGCTCTGCCACCAGCCACCTCCTGCCCTCCCGCCAGCAGCTCTCCGTGCCTGTCCACTCGATGCCAGCCCGTGTGCCAGCTGCTGTACCATCCCACTGTGCTTTTCAAGGTACCGAACTGTCAGATTAAAAGTGCCTGCTTTATTTTTGTGTTTGTTTTTAATGTTTTATTTGTGTGAAAAGTATTATAAACCTATTACAGTACAGTGCTATGTAGCTGACTGTGTTAGCTGGGTACCTAGGGTAACTTTGCTGGGCTTATGAATAAGTTGAGCTTAATGAACGCACTCTAAGAACAGAACTCATTCATAGGCAGGGAACTTGTACCCAGAAGCTCAAAGTTTGGGGATGATAATCAGGGTCAATATACAACCTCATGCCCAGTCTGTAATCCCACAGGCCCCCCTGCAATATTCAGCTTGTGGTCACACAAGTATGTAGTCATGGGGGACCTCCTTCTTTCACAGTGACCCCAGTGCTGTGAAGGCGAAGAGCGTCAACATTCCCCACATACGGGTCTAACCCCTGCTTTCATCTCATTACCTAAAATAATCTTTGCAAAGAAAAAGATCACTCTCGTGTTTTAAATTCTTTAAAGACTTTCCATGCAAACTGGAATGAGACTCAAATGTCCCTGCCATGACCTGTAAAACCTTGTCTAAGATTCCCCTTGCTTCTGCACTGGTATCTGACATTTAAGAATGCTCTTCCTGGCTCTCTCCACCCACAAGGCTTTTGCTCCTGGATTTCATCGTCTCCCTCTGTTTCAGGCCTCAGACCAAATGTCCACTTTTCAGAGAGCCATTTCCTGACTGTGTTCTCTAAATAGATCATATCCTATTATTTTCTATCATAATAGCCTGTTTTCCCCTTAAGTATGACATTACAACTTTTAATGCAATTTCAACATGTTTATTCATTTATTATTTCTTAGCCACTCAAGCCCAAGCCTTTAGTTTTGTGAAGACACGAAACTATAACTAAATGCTAAACTCTATAAGGAAATGGTCTGTCCCTGTATATTCCACCATCAAACACATCATGGGGGTATTTTTTCTAATTAAATGGTATCTCTCACACACACTCACACACAGAAACACACATTTTTCTGAGTGAAAGCTCTTGGTATGTCTGAGTTATGTTGACCAGACACCATTGTAGTCACCTAATCTGCAACATAAACAACCTGTCTTTCGTGAGAAAGCTCATTTCTGTTTGATGATAAGATTAGATTTCAGGTTGAACATCTTTCAGGCCTGGAGAATCCCATAGACTGTAGAGTCTGTGGGATCGCAAAGAGTCGGACATGACAGAGTGACCTTCATTTTCACTTTTCTTTCAGACTGAAGTCATGAAGAGGTATCAGTATGAAATGAAACATATCCGGTAGACATTGTATACTTAGGATGAACACCGGCTGCATATGAGATATCTCAGAATCGGGCTTTGACTCCCTCAGGAATAAGCTGGGTGACCGAGTCTACATCACGTGCCTTCTCTGGTGGCAGTAACGGAGGTGATGGCGAACGGTCAGATTGGAGGCACCTTTAGAAGGAAAGGCTGGAAAGGTCTGCCAATGGATTCAGCTGCAGCAGAGAGGAAAAAGGGATCAGAGAATGATGCCAACCCTTTTGTGTTAGAAATCAGACAGGTAGAGGGACATTTTAGAAGATGAAAAAGCAAAGAACCCTGCAATTCTGAGGGATTTCAAGCGTTTGGTATTTACACAATGTTTAGGAAGCCTATTAAGCATTCAAGAAGAGGTGTCAAGGAGGTAGGTGGATAGGTGATTCCAAAGCTGAAATACAACACTGGTGATGAAGATATAAATGTGGACTTACAGGACTTAGATCATTTAGGGAATGAGTATAACGGAAGTAAAGGTGAAGTCTGANTTTATTTTCAGCTTCAGGAACACTCAAGAAGTCATGGCCATGAGCAAACTGGAAACCATGTATAACTCCTTGACGTGGGAGCTGAGGAGTCATGTGCAGAGATTACAGGACCAGCTGATCAACCAGATTCACAATGGAAAAATCCAGACACTCGAAACATATACCCTGGAGGCTTCAGTTACAGAGATATATGAAATCATCAAGCAAAAATTTGAAAAATATTTTAATGAAGACCCAGATAGTGAAGTGCTAGTTCAGTGGAAAGGAAATTTTGAAAATAAACTCATAAACCTTAAAGAGGCACTAATTTCANACTTTATGTTATATATATCCCAATTAAAAATTTAGAAAACTTCCTCGAAAGCTGCTCTTCTACAGCTTTTGAGGAAGACAGAACATTTTCTGCTTATCTCATTGGAGTTTCTTTTGACCACCAGTACCACTTGTAGATAGGTGTAGACGATTGGATGGCATCACTGCCTCAGTGGACATGAGTTTGGGCAAGCTCTGGGAGATGGCGAAGGACAGGGAAGCCTGGCGTGCTGCAGTCCCTGGGGTTGCAAAGAGTTGGACATGACTTAGTGACTGAGCCACAACAACGGAAACCACTTGTAGATTTCAAGGTCAAAGTCTGGAATTCCATCAGCACTAAGTGGGGATAAACTGTAAACAGATCAAAAAGTGAGAGGAAGCAGGCCAGAGAGGTGATTATCAGCCAGGGACTATGGACAGGGGGAGAAAGCATTCACCCAACTCTAGGGCCCCAGATTTACCCTTGGCCTCCTGAAATCCTTGTCTCTCACCTCAGAATTCCTTTTTCTGCTCATTTCACATCTGGGGCAAGTATTTATGATGCAGCTGTTAAAGCCACAGCTGGACCTTATTCCTTAAGCATTTTGGCTCCTTGTGAGGTGGGATTTCCAGCAACTCTAGGGTTTCTGCAACTTTTTAAAAACTTTTATTTATTTTTAATTGAAGGATAGTTGCTTTACAATGTTGCTTTGATTTCTGCCATACATCACATGAATTAGCCACAGGTGTGCAGATGTCCTCTGCAACTCTTTAAACAATGGTTTTCACCTAGGATCTCGCTAGGAGGCCACGTGCCTCTCTATGTCAGGCACGTGGGGACAAATCCCAGGTGAGCGCTTGTTCTCAAGAATAAGGGGGCTCATTCCTGGCAGTGAAAGACCCTTATGCTGCCCTTCTGTGGCTGAGACAGAGTCAGAGATCGTGTAGTTCAGAGGTCCACCGTCTCGCACAATCACCAGTTTACAAATGCAATCGTGTTGGTACCACCTTGATCCTGCAGGGCAGTTGCCCTGGAGCCCTTCGCACTGCAGCCCCTAGGATGGGTGCATTCTTTGTCCAAGTCTATGTTGTGGTTATGTCACAGGCAGATGGGAGGCTTGATCCTTTTCTGAGGGGAAGACTGAAAGATTAGGCATATGGGGCAGGGGATGCCACCAAAACTGCCAACCCACAGGCACGCTCGGGAACAGCCTTGCCCATGAAATATCGAAGCACCACGTCTCATCAGGGTGGTGAACAGACTCTGACAGGAGCTCCCCCGCGTGTCCCCTCCAGGCTTCACCCTAATAGGAGCTAAAGGGTCGTCTCTTGGTCCAGCAGGGAGATTTCAGGACCCTGGACTGGCCTCTAGCCTGCACCTCAGTAGGTATTTTCTGCTTCATGGCCTGGAGAAGGCCTGGAAAGGCAAGAATGCGATGAATTGCAAGGCGACCCACGGCTGCAGGCGTGTCACCCAGACACACGGCCAGGCTCGCTTCCACCTGGCCATGTCTGCGCAGCGCGAGGCCTGAGCACACAGCCTGACGCGGCCCGGCCCTCCGGGGACATGGTTTCCTGCACCACAGGCACCGCCGAGCTGTCCCCTAGCGAGGGAGAGAGGTGCCACGTCGTAGGATGGTCCAGGCCCCGTCGGGGCTCCTGAAACAGACCCCGCAGGTACAAACACCTCGTTTGTGGCCGAGGGCGGGTAGATGGCATCCTTGGCTCCATCGGCTGAGAGTAGGGACGGGCCCCAGGAGAGTCTGCGCTGGGGGCGTCTCAGTCTTTCATACCTGAGAGCCCTGGACCGACCAGGAAGCCCAGCGCAGACAGGGTGGTCGCATGCCAGGCTGGTGTGCCCGCTGCTCCTCGGGGGGCCGGGTTTGCCCCTTGTTCAGCTCTGCTGCCTGGGGCCACAGGACTCACAGCCCGGGCTCAGCCCGCCGTCTGTGGCTGGCGAGTGTTGAGGTGGTCTGAGCGCGGGTTGGAAAAGAATTTCCCAACACAGAGCATTTCAGGAGGGAGTGCAGACACGGAGCATTTCAGAAGGGAGTGGATTCATTAAGAACAGGAGCAGAGATCAAGTGGGCACAGTGAGAGCAGTGACCTCCTGACAGATCAGGGGAGAGTCGACAGTTTTCCTGAGTTAATAACCAATTCTTAGAGCCTCGAGACAAAATTCCTGCCGGAAGGTTGGCATTAGGTGATTGGTTGGGGCGCTAAAGTGTTCTCACCGGAGTGGGCATCTTTGCCTAAGGGGGAGCCAGGAAGAAGCTTGTTAGTAATCATCAGGGCCTTTGGCAAAAGTTACAAAGGGGCTCAGTCGGCTTCAGAGGTCATCTTGGTCCTGGGCTCCGCTTCTGTGGCCTCGGTACAAGGTGTCGCAATGCGGCCTTGGGGGCAGAACTCACCAGGGAGGCAGCCTGGGGCTGGCAGCTGGTCCTGCTGCCCCACGCACCCACCCAAGACCCTAGACCCGCTGGTCCCTCACCCCCACCCACAGTGGTCGAGGGGAGGGGGGAGGGAGTCGCCTGGCCTTGCTGCGAGCACTGGCTTTGGAGTCCCTGGGTTTGGCTCTTGCTCTGATGTCCTCGGGCACATACCCAGGCCGGAGTCCCAGCGGTGGAGACAACCTGCCCCTGCCCTCTCCCTCTCACCCCTCACGGGGCACAGCCCCACGTGCGTTCCTCTTGCACGCTTTGCTCCTGTCCTTCCAGTGTGATGCTCCGTCCTCGTGGACGTGGAGCCACCTGGAGGCAGAATCCGATTCTCTCCCCCAGACTGTCGTTCGAACAGTGGTCTCTCCCCACGCCCCAGAGGACCTGGGCGTGGCTGGGCTCCGGGGGTCCAGAGGCGGCCGCCCACTGCAGAACCCAGTTTTTCTCTTGGCTGCGGCCCCACCCACCCTCGGTAGCAGAGCCCAGCACGTGGGAGCCGACGGCCTTTCATGGGGGGTCCACACCCGAGTCCCAGTCCTAGCCTGACGCTTCACGTCTATGGACCTGTTTCCTCCTCTTTGAAGAGGATGGTCCTGTTGACTTCCTGGGCTTGAGGGCTGACGGATGGAGGGAAACCCCTTGGGCCGGGCGCCTGGGGCTCGTGATAACTGGAGACCCCGTTTTCCTTCAGCTGGGTCTTGAGAGGAAAAAGAGGCCCCAGAGAGAGATGGTTGAGGCTTTATTCAGGGGGCACTTGGGAGGGAAGGTGGGTCCTGGGGTCTCCTGTGGCCCCTGGAGGCCAAGGACGTTAGAAGCCAATGACGGCGGGCATCTGAGCCACCTCGGAGTCACCTGCAGAGGGTTCGGTGGTGGACTCAGAGTTGTCCCCCGGGGGCACGGGGCTGGCCTCAGCATTGTCTGCAGGGGGCACCGGGCTGGCCGCCTCGCCGGTCACTGTGGGCAGGGCCTGGTAGGTCTGGGTCCAGAACTGCAGGTAGCTGGTCCTCAGGTGCAGCTTCATAGAGTTGCTGTCCATCTGCTTGTTGATTTCCAGGTAGTTACCGTCTTCCAGGGTGTAGGGATCCCAGTTTGTGGGCACTGTCGAGTGGCCCGTGTTAGGGTCCCTGCAGAGTGAGAACAAAGGCTGGGTGGCTGGGTGGGGCCAGGGGCTCACAGGAGGCTGGAGACCCCCATCCCCTGCTCACCTGGGCAGTCTCCCACCCTCTGCCCCATGGGCACTGCCATGTCTCCCAGGCACTGGTTGGGCATGTGAACATCCTGGGGCCCAGCCTTCAGCCCTTGGCCTCACACGGATGGGGTGCCCGGGCTCAGGGAGGGTCAGTGTTTAAGGGAACAGGGACTGAACCCCCAGCCTGCAGGGTGATGTGGACAGAGGCCGTCCCCACCCCTGCCTTACCCAGTTCTGGCAAAGTTGGTCCAGTAGGCAATCATGGCCTTGGAGACAGTCCTGTCTTGGGCCCGGTAGCCCAGGGGGGTGGCGAAGGGCTTCCCAAAGACATACTGGAGGTCATCGGCATGGTCAGCCCCCATCCACTTGGGGTAGACGGGCATCCGAGACGGTTGAGAGAACAGGTAGGTGTAGGTGTTGGCGCTCCTGAGGAGGGAGGGAAGCCCGCCCAGGTTGGCAGGGTGCCCACCTGGGGCCACCACCCCAGAGATGGGCCCCAGGGGAAGGCCATGGGGGTGTAGGGAAGGGTCTGGGCAATTCCCACAAGACTCAGGAAGGGGAATTCCCTGGCAGCCCAGTGGTTGGGAATCAGTGCTTTCACTACGAAGGGCACAGGTTCAATACCTGGTTGGGGAACTGAATCCCACAAACTATGCAGCAAGTTCAAAATAAATACATTAAAAAAAAAAAAAAAAAAAAAAACTCGGGAAGGATCTGGATCTTCTCTCCAGGAGAAGGAAACTGTGGCCAAATTTTTGACTTTATGGATTCTACAATTTCAAGTGCATTTACACGTGGCCTCCACCAACAGTATAGCGGCATCTCCCTTCATAATTCAGTATCAAGAAAGATTGCTTTTCTCGGCACATGAATCTGTGCCTTGATTTGATGGGATAAGGTAGTGTGCATACAAAGTTATTTCCTTTCGGCCTCGACTGACAGGAAGCTCCAACCAAATTTATCGCTGAGTGTTCACCCTAGATTTCTGTGTGCGCTCAGTCATGTCTGACTCTGTGACCCCACAGACTCCTCTGTCCATGGGGATTCTGCAGGCAAGAATGCTGGAGAGGCTTGCCATTCTCTCCTCCCGGGGATCTTCCCGACCCAGGGATCGAACCTGTGTCTCCTGTATTGGCAGCTAGATTCTTTACCACTCTGCCACCTGGGTTCTAGGTGAAATTTTATCTTCCTACTTGTTAGGCATCCCTCGCTTATTTTTCATTTTCGTTGGCTATTATCACATGGAAGGTTTAAAAGTGGCCGCAGTCTTGTTCTGAAAGTTATCAGATTTGAAACCCACTGCAGAGAATATCACCCAGCGGCGCCGCCTTCTGGACAGCTTGCGGGTGGAAGGCCGACTCAGGACTTTCTGACGGGGAGGGCCGAGGGGTGTGGGAGAGCGTGCAGGCCTGGCCTGGGCCGGGAGTCACAGGCCGGTTCGGTAAAGTCCCTGAGCTGAGGCTGGGAGGACGGGCCCTCTCAAGGCCCGTCAGGCCTGGCAGACAGCGCAGGCACAGGTGGGAACTGAGCCTGGCTTTCCCGGGCCTCCTGGACTACTGGGAGCTGCCCACCTCGAGGCCTCGCTAGGAAGGTGTTTGGGATCCCTGGTGGGCCACCCCCGCCCGCCTCCTCACTTGGCGTGGCTCTTGTGCTGGGCCACGGCGATCTTCGTGGGGATCAGGAAGAGGATGTCAGTCTCCAGGTCCACCATGGTCTTCTTCCTGGCCTCCTGGGATGAGTCCTGGGCCCAGGGCTCGGTGTACACCTCGTAGGTAGCATTGGCGCCTCTGAGTCCCTTGGTGACAGTCAGCCCGCTGACCAGCTTATAGAAGTCCTCCCTGCAGACACCACACGGGTACTGGACCCTCCACCCCCTGCCCACAGGAGGGTATCTGCTGCCCTGTGACTGCAAGATCAAGCCAGTCAGGATATCAAGCCTGAACGTTCATTGGAAGGACTGATGCTGAAGCTGAAGCTCCAGTACTTTGGCCACCCAATGTGAAGAGCCGACTCACTGGAAAAGACCCTGATGCTGGGAAAGATCGATGGTGGGAGCAGAAGGCAGCGACAGAGGATGAGATGGTTGGATGGCGTCACCGACACGATGGACATGAGTTTGAGCAAGCTCTGGGAGATGGTGAAGGACAGGGAAGCCTGGCGTGCAGCGGTCCATGGGGTTGCAAAGAGTCAGACATGGCCGAGCAACTGAGCAGCAGTGTAACACCGATGCAGCAGAGGGCCAGGGACGGCCCTCACGGCCTTCAGTCGGCCGTCACGGCGCTGACTTCCTCATTCGGCTGATGCCACCCCCTCTGCACCCCCTCCACTTCCCCGGCTTACTCCGTGACGTCCTGTTTGTTGTTGTTGATGGCTGGCACATCCATCCCAACGAAGAGGTGGCCATCCATATCGTTGGTGCCAGCTACGTAGTCAATGTCCGCAGCGTTGGCGTACAAGTTGACGGGGTCATCAGGGATGAAGTCTCCATCGATGACAGGGACAAAAGACAGATAGTGCAGCTTGGGGTCTGGGGGCAAACAGCAGCAGGCTCTCAAACCTTCCGGTACCCACCTGCGCCTCCCCCAGGCCTCCAGGGCAGGAACTGACTCCCTCCTGAGGCCACCAAGGAGCTGCACCTCCTTTGCTGGAGACCGGGGGGGTTTCTCAGCTTCAGCATTATGGACCTTCTGACCCCTTCATTCTGTCGTGGGGGCGCCGTCCTGCGCAGTGTAGAGTGTCAGCAGCCTCCCTGGCTCGACCCACTAGACGCCAGTGGTGCCCCTCCCCCGCTGCAACCACCAGGACTGCCTGCAGGCTCTGCCACGCGTTGCTGCTGCTGCTGATGCTGCTAAGTCGCTTCGTCATGTCCGACTCTGTGCGACCCCACAGACGGCAGCCCATTGGGCTCCGTCATCCCTGGGATTCTCCAGGCAAGAACACTGGAGTGGGTTGCCATTTCCTTCTCCAATGCATGAAAGTGAAAAGTGAAAGTGAAGTCGCTCAGTCGTGTCTGACTCAGCGACCCCATGGACTGCAGCCTACCAGGCGCCTCCACCCATGGGAGTTTCCAGGCAAGAGTACTGGACTGGGATGCCATTGCCTTCTCCCTGCCACGCGTTCCCCGGGCGCAAAATCACCCAGGCCGAGAAGCGCTGGTCCAGGCGCCAGGCCTGCTCCCTCTCTGCAACCTGATGCCCTCTCCCTGGTCTCTCTCTCTTTCTTTTTGGTGGGGGGCAGGGGGGGGTGTCCCTGTTCTCTTGCTCTCTTAAGTCAAGAAGGAGAAAAGTCTAGAAATCCTGGAGGGGACCGTTGGAGAAAGAGGTGCCCCCTCTCTGTGGCGGGTTCCAGTGTGTCAGCCAGAAATGGTGTCAGACCCCTCAACTGGTCCCGAAGGACCATATGCCCTGCCCCTGTTAGGCCTGTCCCGTTTCCCCTGCAATTCAGCTCAAAAGAAAATACAGTCACATTTCTGCAAATCTGTGACTATTGCTCCCAGGACACCAACACCCACGTGCTCAAGGCTCTTATATAAAGTGGTGCACTACTTGCACCCAGTCTGCCGACATCTCCCCATACACATGTGTGGGGCTCCTCCGTCCATGGGATTCTCCAGGCAGGAATACTGGAGTGGGCTGCTGTTTCCTTCTCCAGGGAATCTTCCCAACCCAGGGATCGAACCCCTGTCTCCTCCATTGGCACACAGATTCTTTAACAGTGAGCTACCGGGGAAATCCCCATCCTCCGATATACTTTAAATCATTTCTACATGACATTTAATACCTAGTGCAAAATAAATGCTATGTAAATAATTGTAAATGCTATGCAAACACTATGTAAATAGTTGCAGGGCATTCTAGGGTAGTGAAAGTGAAAGTCTCTCAGTCCTATGCAACTCTGACTCTTTGTGACTCCATGGACTGTATTCTCCAGGCCTGAATTCTCCAGGCCAGAATACTGGAGTGGGTAGACGTTCCCTTCTTCAGGGGAT
>SJYV01003626.1:6642-18705 GCA_006410875.1 Neotragus pygmaeus
TTTCCCCATCTATTTCCCATGAAGTGATGGGACTGGATGCCATGATCTTCGTTTTCTGAATGTTGAGCTTTAGGCCAACTTTTTCGCTCTCCTCTTTCACTTTCATCAAGAGGCTTTTTAGCTCCTCTTCACTTTCTGCCATAAGGGTGGTGTCATCTGCATATCTGAGGTTATTGATATTTCTCCCGGCAATCTTGATTCCAGCTTGTGTTTCTTCCAGTCCAGCGTTTCTCATGATGTACTCTGCATATCATTACATACTATTATTTTATATGTGTGCGTGCATGCTCAGTTGTGTCTGACTCTGTAACCCTAAGGACTGTATCTTGCCAGTTTCCTCTGTCCATGGGGTTCTGGGGTTGCTATTTCCTCCTCCAGTTATTTTATTTAGACATGTAGGATTTATCTAGTTGGTTAGGACAAGCCCTTAAACAAGGGCTTCAGAAAAACATGTTAGATGGCTTCATATCTGATAGGTTGGGACACTAACTTAGTGAGTTACTGAAAAAGTTAAACAAGGAAAGTAAAAAGATACATATTGTAACGTTTTGAAATCTTGACTTAAAATGTTATAGACCATAAATCTAAATTCACTTAATCAACTTTCTGATGTAGGGCTAACAATATCTCTTTGAAGATCATAGTTGAGAGAAGTTTTTTTTAAAGTAGTACATCCATAATGCATGATTTGCAATTTCCAGTTTTAATTCTCTAAAGTGGAATAAAACCTTAAAGATACTTTTGACAAACCCTAAATATAGGTTCCTCTTTTTGACTTTTAATGTTTTTCCCTAATATTTTACAGATGTCTCACCTTTATCTAATTTAATACTTTTTAAAAGAATGACTCACCTTTATTGAGTCATTCTACTCAGCTTGCATTCAACTTCATTTACATAGAGATAACTCTTTGCTTTTGTGTTCCATAGACTTACATAATGTTTAAGTTATGTAAGGACTACAGAGAGTAAACTGATATAAACAGATTTAGGAACAACCAACTGAATTGTTAAACATGTAACTCAACTAGTAGGTCAGAAGTACCTGAATGTACTAAAAATAGCGTACTAGTTGCGAGTGGTTACCATTCATGACATGTTTAATAAAGGTTAAAAACTTGTTATCTAAGGCAGGTTGGGAGAGTTTCCCTAGTAGTTCAGTGTAAAGAATCTACCCACAGTGCTGGAGAGGTGAGTTTGATCCCTGGGTTAGGAAGGTCCCCTGGAGAAGGAAAAGGCAACCCACTTCAGTATTCTTGCCTGGAGAATCCCTTGGATAGAAGAGCCTGGTGAGCTACAGTCTACAGGGTCGCAAAAGAGTCGGACATGACTTAACCAAAACAGTAACAACAAGGCAGATTAGTTAAGTGGAAGTCAGTTAAGGAAGCTGTTGTAGTTAAAATCTAAGAATGCGTATCTTAAAACAGTTAGATTTCACTGATACATCCAAAGAGAATTCACTTTATGAGAGAATTTATATCATTTATAAAAAGCAAATGGTATGCTTTGGATATGTGTTCATATCTAAATGACTTAACTTATGTTTATGTTACACATTTAAGGAAAATCATGTAGTATTTTCCCATCATTTTTTCATACATTCTGCCCTTAAGTGTTCACAATTTGAAAACAAATACTTAGTTGAATATTGAGTTGGAAAAATCTATGGAGGAGTTATTTGGAAATGTTCCGAATTAAACTACTATTCTCCATTCTTAAAGACAATTTTAAAGAAATAGGTTGAACGTAAAAACTCAGTGTTTGACTGGTATGTGGTTCATTATAGTGAACTTTTGAAATTGTATCTAGTTTAGCATTTTAGAGTTCTATTTCTTTTGAGATGGATCACTGCTCATGCTCGATGAAAGAATGAATCAGGGATAGAAATATACTTTATAATCTTGAAATGTCTATCTTTGGTTCTTCCCTTTTTCCTTCTTTTGCGTATTGTTAGATGCTTGTTAGTTACAGTGCTTGTTTGACTCTTTGAAAACAATTTATTGATCGATGATGTGGAAGGAGACGAATGAGGTTTTGTATCTTCCTAAGAAGTACTATTCCTGGAGTACCGTGCTAATTTCTGTGGAGTTAAATTTAGTTATGTTGTCTTGAATTATGGATTGTGGTAATAGTGCCTGGCTTATTTGGGAAAAAGAAAAAGTAATAAATATTTACATTGCATCTACTCAGGAAAAAGCAATGTGTTAGTTCTTTGTAGATTTCTATTGTTTTTAGATCTGTAGTTGCTTACAGAATTTTCATTGCAGTTCATAATCAAATAAATGAGTAGGAAACCAAAATGATTTGAAAACTTTGGAAGAACCTAGTGGAAGTATTCACTGGGCTAGGTGATAGTACAGAAAGTTAAAAAAAAAAAAAAAGGCAGCAGAATCTGAGTGGTAGTTAATCTTCACTATAGTTAAGCAGGGCTTCCCAGGTGGCACTAGTGGTAAAGAACCCTCCTGCCAATGCAGAGACAAAAGAGACTCCTGTTAGATCCCTGGGTCGGGAAGATCCCCTGGAGGAGGCATGGCAACCCACTCCAGTGTTCATGCCTGGAGAATCCCCATGGACGGAGGAGCCTGGCGGGCTGCAGTCTTTGGGGTTGCTAAGAGTTGGACATGACTGAAATGCCTGAGCACCCATGCATAGTTAAACTGGTGGCGGGAGAAACAGAAGTGTTTACATTCCTGAACTCCTTTGACTTTGTTCCTACTCTGTGGGTTCCCAGGTTCACTGTTACATAATATTTCAAGGAAATTCCAAAATATAACTGAATTCAGTGAGCTTCTCAGAATGAAGTTGACAAATAGAGTATATATTTGAGTTAAAATTTTAAAATACAATACTAACCTCTGTTAAATAGTTATCTTTGCTTTCCTTAAATGGGGGCTATTACCTGTATCAATTCATCTTTGAAGGCAAATAATAAATATGTTTGAATTCACACACATGACGTCCTTAGGAAATCATAATGTTCATATATGAGGAAGTCTGGACTTGAAGAGTTGTGACTCTACTGTAATTCGGTAACGTATTTATTATTTGTTAGTGAACATAACACTTGAGCTCACCTTTTCCCACAGAACCTAATTCATTGTTTTCTTATTTTAGCTTAACAATCAGGTTCTTTAACTCTGTGATAATAAATTGAGTGAAATACTTTCAAGGAAGTATGTGTTTCTTGGGAGAATTTGTTACCTGGAAATAATTCTTAATGTGAGGGATTGCGGGGAGGTTAATAAGAAAAACAGTGCTCTGTCACTTTGTGGGAAATGATGTATGTGTATCTTGAATAAATGTATGGGGTAAGTTGAATTTTTCAGTTATTGTAGTTTAGTAGTTATTTACTTAAGACTCAGTCCCTGCTACAAAACTTGCCATATAGTAGATGTTCAATCAGTGTTAGTTGTATTATTAGTTGTATTTCGTCAATCAAAAGCAATGTTTATGGAGTATTTAAACTTATTAATTTTTAAGTTATATTTTTAAATAAAATACCTATGGTGAAAAAAATATAAACCATACCGTGAAAAGGTTTGCAAAGTAATGCTTCTCTTTACTCTTAGTCCTGTACTCAAGAAATAACCAAAGTTAAATTTTTGGTCTGTTCTTCTAGATAGTATCATGTCTATATAAGCATTTATTTGTTTCTATCCTTCATTTTTCATTTACACAAAGAGCATCATACTAAACCTATTATTCTATACCTTGTTTTCATTTACTATATCTTGGACATTTACTACACTTTGTTGAATTATGTGGATATAACATATTTATTTGCCGTTTCCCTGTTCTTGGACATTTAGGCCATGTTTAAGTTTGTTTTACTGTAAGCACTCTTGAAAGAAACATATGTAATATTTTTAAATTTGTTTATTCTTTACTGTCAAATGCCCTTTCAAAAGTACCACTTTTCATTTCTACTGATAGTGTATGAGTGTCTGTATTTCCCCATACCTTCAAGTATTGCGAAAGTTGGGTTTTGGCAAATGTTAAATATTTGTCAAACTGCTAGATAAAAATTGTGTCTCATATTAGATTGCACTTCTTTATTCAAGAGGGTGAGTAACTTATGTTTAGATCTCTTAGTTTTTCTTCTCATCACTTTTCATATCTTTTTCAGTTATTGATTTATAAAAGCTCCTTATATCATATTTGGCAGTTTGTCGTATTTATTGTAAATGTTTCCCCCTCAGGTTGTCATTTGTCGCTTTCTTCTTGTTTTATAGTCTTTGTTTAAGCCTAACAGAAATTAAACATTTTGTGTCCTTTTTTTCACTTTTTCCTTTATGGCTACTGTATTGTGTTTAGATAGGTATTTCCCCTCAAAAACTATTTGTTGTTATTGTTGTTGAGCTGGTCAGTCATGTCTGACTGTTTGCGACCCATGGACTGCAGCCCTCCAGGTTCTTCTGTCCATGGAATTTCCCAGGCAAGAATACTGGAGTGGGTTGCTATTTTCTTCTTGAGGGAATCTTCCCTACTCAGGGATGGAACCTGCTTCTCCTGCACTGGTAGGTAGATTCTTTACCACTGAGCCACCTGGGAAGCCCTTAGACTATAACTCATACAGTTATATTTTCAACTACAATTTCATATTTGAATTTGATTTCTGTGAGAGTTACTTTAGTAAAAGGAGTGATGTGGGGACTTTTAACTTTTTTTCAAATGGCTAACATATAGTCAAATACCATTAATTGAAAAATTCACCTTTTCCCCACTGACTTGAAATGTCATCTTTATTGTATATTACATTACCGTGTGTATTTGAGGTAGTTTCTGGACTCTTTTTGTTCAGTTGGTTTGTCTTCCTTCTTTTTGTATCATATTTCAAAATTGCTAGAATTTCTTTAATCAGTTCTTTAAACTGCTAATTGTCGTTTTGTGAAAATAAGAGAAATGGTTTGTTTGTGGTTATCGAGATTAGACAATGTTTCAGGAAGTAGGCAGTACAGATTTTTGGGGTGATGGAAATAGTAATGTCTTCAGAGTTGGTTTCGGGACTTCCTTGGTGGTCCATTCGCTGAGACTCCGCACTCCTAATGCAGGGGCTCAGGTCCCATCCCTGGTCAGGTAGCTGGATCCCATGCACCACAGCTGAGAGTGTGCACATCACAACTGAAGATCTGGCAGGCCACAATGAAGACCCAGTCCAAAAAACAAAAAGAATTGGTTTGTCTAAGCTCTGTCTATAGCCCCAATCTCATCTTTAAGTATCTGACTTTGTATACCTACTATCTTTAAGCAAGTGGGTTTTCTATTATTATTATTATAGGTTGGATATAGTGAAGTTCGGGGCTTCCCAAGTGGGTGGTAAAGGATCCGTCTGCCAGTGTAGGAGATGAAAGTTCAAACCCTGGGTCGGGAAGATCCCCTGGAGTAGGAAATGGCAACCCACTCCAGTATTCTTGCCTGGAAGACCCCATGGACAGAGTAGCCTGACGGACTGTAGTCTGTCCATGGGGTCACCAAGAGTCGGACACGACTGAGCACACACACACACACACAACAGTGAAATTTGTACACCAATTTAGTGTTCTAATATTTTCAGACAGAAAAAAAGGTAATGAAAATCTTTATTGCTACATCGAGGGAAAAAAGTAAGCCAAATAGCTCTTAGGTAAGTAAAGGTTTTAAGGGAGGAGATGAAAGATCCTGGCAAAATCAAAGAAGCCAACAGGAAGGGTAGAAAGTATTCAAGATTGAAGATGATCATTAAACAAAAATTCTTTAAAGTGCCAAATAAAGAGTAGTTGGATCTAAAATCTTTGAATTAACTATCTCTCAGTAAAACTGGAAGAAAAAAATTTTGTTTTTAATTTTTAAAAATTTTATGTGGGATTTTAAAGTAGAAAATAATAATTTAAGTTGATATTCAGCAAATTGGATATCACCAGTCGTGAAGAGGGCCATAACTGATCATCATATGAGGAACTACAGATTAGTAAGAAATCCAAGAATTTGGCCTTTTATCAAATGTGCAATTTTACTCTGTTGAACTGTGTTAATAAGAACTCAAGGAAGAGAGGAAGGTGTATCAACCAGAAAAAGCACTAGATACTAGTTGATAATTGTCCTCATTTGACGAGCATTTGCCAGTGAATATCTAAACAAATTAGAACCTTATACTGCTAAAATTTTTGTCTTTAGATTCTAATAGTATCTGTTCAGCTGTTCATCTGGAAATATTATCTTCATCTTTATTTGAGTATAACTCAAATATTTAGATACAGTGAGAAATATTTAAAATATTTGGTAAAGGTTTTAGAAGAAAACAAATATTTTAAAAGATAACATTTGAAATGTAGAGCCCAGAATTTTGAAATAGCATATCCAAAATTATATAATTACAAAGTGCGTTAATAAAGAACCACAAACTGGGTATCCTTTAAAAAATTTTTTTTTAATTAAAAATAGATAATAATAATAATAATTTAAATATACAAGTTTAGATTCTTTTCCATTATAGGTTATTACAAGATACCTAATTCCCTGGGTCCTTGTTGTTTATCTATTTTATATATAATAGTTTGTCTCTGCTATTCCTAACTCCTAATATTTTCTTAAAGTTTACTTATTTATAGCTGAAGGATAATTGCTTTACAGAACTGGGCTGGTTTCTGCCGTATATCACCATGTATCAGCCATGGGTATGCATACGTTTCCTTCCTCTTGCAGCTCCTAGTTTATCCCTCCCCCATGCCCTTTCCCTTTTGGTAAATAAGTTTGTTTTCTATAGCTGTGAGTCTATGTCTGTTTTGTAAATTCATTTATATCATTTTTTAAGATATATATATTTGTGTTTCCCTGTCTGATTTACTTCAGTTATTAGATAATCTCTAGTTCCATCCATGTTGCTGTAAATGGCAATATTTCATTCCTCTCTATAATGGCTGAATAATATTCCATTTGTGTGTGTGTATGTGCATGTGTGTACATCCACATCTTCTTCATTTCGTCTGTTGGCAGATATTAGGGTTGCCTCCATGGCTCGGCTATTGTAAATAGCGTTGCTGTGAACATTGGAGTGCATGTCTTTTTTCAAATTATCATTTTCTCTGGATATATATACACACTGTAATGTAATTGTTGGATCATATGGCAACTTTATTTTTAATTTTTTAAGGAACCTCTGTACTGTTGTCCATAGTGGTTGCACCAATTTTCCCATCAACAGTGTAGGAGGTTTCCCTTTTTTCCACACCATCTCTACCATTTGTTATTTGTAGACTTTTTAATGATGGCCATTCTGACTGATATGAGGAGATATCTTATTGTAGTTTTGATTTGCATTTCTCTAATTAGCGATGTTGAACATCTTTTCACATGCCTCTTGCCATCCTGTATGTCTTCTTTGGAAAGATGTCTGTTCAGGTCTTCTGCCCATTCTTTTATTGTTTTGGCTTTTGTTTTTTTGACATTGACCTGTATAAGCTGTTTGTATATTTTGGAAATTAAACTCTTTATCGGTCATATCATTTGCAGACATTTTTCTCTCATTCCATAGATTATCTTTTTGTTTTGCTTATGTTATGCTTTGCTGAGCAAAAGCTTTTAAATTTACTTAGGGCCCATTTGTTTATTTTTGCTTTTGTTTCCATTATTCTTGAAGATAGATCCAAGAAGATGTTGCTGCCATTTATATCCAAGAGTGTTCTGCCTATGTTTTCCTCTAGGAGTTTTATAGTATTCAGTCTTACATTTAGGCATTTGATCCATTTTGAGTTTATTTTTGTACATGCTGTAGAAAATGTTCCAATTTCATTGTTTTATATGTAGCTGTCCAATTTTCCCAGCACCACTAATTGAAGAGATTTTTTTACTCTAGTGTGTAACCCTGGCTGCTTTGTTGTAGATTAATTGACCATAAGTGCCTGGGTTTGCTTCTGGACTCAATCCTATTCCATTGATCTATTTGTCTGGTTTTGTGTCTATGCCATACTGTTTTTATGACTGTAGCTTTGTAGTATAACCTGAAGTCAGGGAGTGTCATTCCTCCACATCTGTTCTTCTTTTTCAAAATTGTTTTGGCTATTCAGGGTCTTTTCTATCTTCATACAAGTTTTAAGAATTTTTTGTTCCAGTTTTGTGAAAAATGCCATTGATAATATGATAAAAATTGCATTGAATCTGTAGATTGCCTTGGGTAGTATGGCCACTTCAACAATATTGATTCTTCTGATCCAAGAACTTGATATATCTTTCCATCAGTTTGTGTCATCTTTGATTTCTTTCATCAGTATCTTACACTTTTCTGAGTGCAGGTCTTTTGCCTCCTTTCAGTTCAGTTCAGTTCAGTCACTCAGTCGTTGCCTCCTTAGGTAGCTTTATTCCTGTGCACTTTATTCTTTTTCATATGATAGCAGATTGGATTTCCTTGATTTCTCTTTCTGATATTTTGTTAATATGTAGAAATGCCTCTGATTTCTGTATGTTAATTTTGTATCCTCCAACTTTCCCGAATTAAATATAATTTACTGTCTCATAGTTCTGGAGGCTAGACGTCCACACCAAGATGTTGTCAGGGTTGGTTCCTTCTGTTGCTTTTGATGGTATGCTGACAGTCTTTGGCATTTCTTGGCTGATAATGCATCATCCCCATCTCTGCATTCATGTTTATATGGCATTCTCCTGGTGCATGTAACTGTGTCCAGATTGCCCCCTTTTATGAGGACACTAGTTAAATTAGAGGCCTATTTTACTCCAGTGTGACCTCATCCTAACTAATTACATCTGCAGTTATCCTATTTTCAAATAAATCCACTTTCTGACATCTTTCAGGCTAAGGCTTTAGCATATAAATGTGGGGGTATGCAATGTAACGCATAACACAAACTGAAGAGTTAAAATTAGAACTCAAGTCTCCTCATTCCCACCTGGTGTTATTTTATCACTGAGCTTAGGAAAAATGCGTATACAATGCACTGTATTTTGTAGAATACTTACAGGAACATGACTGTTAAATGTTTACAAAACAACTGTTTAAAGCATCTTATTAAGATGAAAAGGGTTTTTTTTTTTTTCTGTTTTAATCCTAAGAAGGTCTGTTTGAGATATACGCTTCTTATATGTAAATTTTACTAATTCTTTTTCTAAATAAAGTGAAAAGGACAAAAATGTGTGATTTGCCGTTACTGTTTTCTGTTAAATCTCTAATAAATATAGTTTGTATTTTAGCATTCAAGTTTCCTTAAGGAATACACAAAATTTCCTGCTCAAAATACACAAGATTTGCCTGCTCGAAATAATTAGCAACAAGCTTCTCTTTTAGTTTCTCTCAAGATCTTTTAAGATCTTCTCTCAAGATCTTATACAAGTTTTTGTTTAGTATTTTTTCTTTTTAAAAAAGTGTAGTTGATTTACAATATATTGCTGGCNAATTTCCTGCTCAAAATACACAAGATTTGCCTGCTCGAAATAATTAGCAACAAGCTTCTCTTTTAGTTTCTCTCAAGATCTTTTAAGATCTTCTCTCAAGATCTTATACAAGTTTTTGTTTAGTATTTTTTCTTTTTAAAAAAGTGTAGTTGATTTACAATATATTGCTGGCAGGCATGCAACATATTGATTCTGTAGTTTTACAGTTTATACTCCATTAAAAGTTATAAGGGCTTTAATTCTCAATGCTATACATATATAGTGTTTTTTATTTAGCATCTTATCCTCATTTCTGAAATGCTTAAGGTATCGTTAATGCTGTAACTTTGTAGTAGAGTCTGAAGTCAGAGAGCCTGATTCCTTTAGCTCTGTTTTTCTTTCTTAAGATTGCTTTGGTTATTCGGGATTGTTTGTGTCTCTGTACAGATTTTGAGATTGTTGTTGTTGTTGTTGTTTTAGTTCTGTAAAAAATGCTATTTGTAATTTGATAGAGATTACATTGAATCTATTGATTGCCTTGGGTAGTATAGTCATTTTGACAATATTGATTCTTCCAGGCCACAAGCATGGTGTATCTTTCCATCTGTTTATGTCATCTTCAGTTTCTTTCATCAGCATCTTAACAGTTTTTGGGGCACAGGTGTTTTGTCTCTTTAGGTAGGTTTATTCCTAGGTATTTTATTATTTTTGAAGCTCAAAATGGATTAGAGAGATTAGACACTACTAAACTCCTAGAAGAAAACAGGCAAAAACTCTCTGACATAAATCTCAGCAATATATTTTTCCATCCATTCCCCAGAATAATGGAAATAAAAATAAACAAATGAGACCTGCTTCTGCTGCTACTAAGGTGCTTCAGTCATGTCTGACTCTGTGCGACCCCATAGACGGCAGCCCACCAGGCTCCCCTGTCCCTGGGATTCTCCAGGCAAGAACACTGGAGTGGGTGCCATTTCCTTCTCCAAAGCATGAAAGTGAAAAGTGAAAGTGAAGTCGCTGAGTCGTGTCCGACTCTTAGTCCCCCTGTGGACCACAGCCTACCAGGCTCCTCCATCCATGGGATTTTCCAAGCAAGAGTACTGGAGTGGGGTGCCATTGCCTTCTCTGAAATGGGACCTACTTAAACTCAAAAGCTTTTGCACAGCAAAGAAAACAGTAAACAAAAGGAAGAAAGGACAGCACACAGATTGGGAGAAAATATTTGCAAATGACGTGACTGATAAGGGATTAGTCTACAAAATTTAGACAGCTCGTGATGCTTAACAGAAACAACACATACAAAAAATGGGCAGAAGACTAATTAGACATTGCTCCAAAGAAGACATATAGATAGCCAATAGGCACATGAAAAGATGTGCAACATAACTATTATTAGAGAAATGCAAATCAAAGCTACAATGAGATATCACCTCACACCAGCCAGAAAACAATCCACAAACAATAAATGCTGGAGACTGAGTGGAGAGAAGGAAACCATCCTACACCTTTGGTAGGAATGTCAGTTGGTACAGCCACTATGGAGAACAGTATGAGTGTTCCTTTAAAAACTAAATATAGAGCTGCCATTTGACCCTGTAGTCCCACTCCTGGACATATATCTAGAGAAGAACATGATCTAAAAGGATACAATATTCATTGCAGCACTGTACTCAAGACATGAAAGCAACCCACATGTCCATCAACAGGAATAGATAAAGAAGATGTGGTACATATGTAGATATGAAATGATACGAATGAGCTTACTTACAAAACAGAAGCAAACTCACAGATTTCACAGATTTAGAGAAGGAGCTTATGGAGTTTATGATTGCCGAGGGCAGGGTGGGGGGAGGATAGAGGAAAGAGATAAGGAGTTTGGGATGGACATGTATACACTGCTTTATTTAAAATGGATAACTGACAGGGACCTATTGTAGAGCACAAGGAATTCTCCTCAATGTTATGTGGCAGCCTGGATGGGAAGGGAGTTTGGGGGAGAATGGATACATGTATATGTATGCTGAGTCCCTTTGCTGTTCACCTCAAACTATCACAACATTGTTAATCAGCTATATCCCAATACAAAATAAAAACTTAAAAAAATATATCATTCATGGGCTTTCAGGTATAACCCAGATTTAGATCTTGGCTCTGTTTCTTATGGCTAAAGGTACCTTCAGATGATTACTAAATTTCTCTGAGCTTCAGCTTTCTTAAGTGGTGAAAGGGTGGAATGATTATGTGTATTAAACAAAATAACATAAAATACTTGGCAACATACGAGGCAGTCAGATTTCTTTAAGTTTGTTTTGTGATTTGCTTGTATTAGAAATAAAGCCTGCAGTTTTGAAAGAAGAAAGGAGAAGCTGGTAAAGCCTTTTATTAAAGGGAGACAAAGACGAAGATGCAAGTGACTTATTAAAGTTGAAATATGTGACATGCCATATTTGAACAGTTCTCATGCTTTTCCTATAAGCAGTTTCCTTGCACCAAGTAGTTCTGTTTCACAACTTAAATTATATGTGTGTGTATAAATAATAGCAAATGAAGCAACTGACAACTAATCTCAAAAATATACAAGCAATCCATGCAACTCAATTCCAGAAAAATAAACAACCCAATCAAAAAAATGGGTCAAAGAACTAAATAGACATTTCTCCAAAGAAGATATACAGATGGCTAACAAACACATGAAAAGATGCTC
>SJYV01003628.1:0-17143 GCA_006410875.1 Neotragus pygmaeus
TGCATCACCTACTGCCCACACTGGCCCATGACACTACAGACAGTGTCAGCCATTTCTTGGGGAAGTATTACATACAATGAAAAATTTTAAATTTGGCACAAAAGGTATATCCAGATCAAGGAGCTAGAGAACTTCTAAGTCACAGAACAGCCCCTCACGTGCTGCTGGCCCCCCTGCCGCCCCAGCCAGCCCTGGTGGGACCTTGAATGGAACGCAGGGAGCAGCAGCACCCTGGGTCCACAGTGCTCCACAGCTGGGCGATTGCTTCCCCCAGGCTGGCACAGAGAAGCAAGAACATTGATTGGTGCTCCTGGAACTAGAGAAAACTGCTGACGCCCTTTGGATATAAATGGTCCATTCTTCTCCAGAGCATTTAGGAAAAACCCTAATGGCTCTGGTGGCAGAGTGCTTTGAAGTGATTGCATAAAGGGCTTCAGGTAGGGCATTGCCATAAGACTCAGCGTTGGAGACAGAAGGGGCAGGGCTCCCCTGCTCCTCCACAGAGACCTCATTGAATCCCGGGATGGACCCTTTCTTCCCCTGCTTGTCGCTCAGCTCTCTCATGTTTTGCTGTTTGCAGTCTGCACTTGCGTGGTCCACAAGAGATGCCATGAGCTCATAATTACGAAGTGTNTTTATCCTGTTCCTTTAGCTGCTGGGTATTCCTCTGTCTCTTCATCTTGTTTATATTGCTGAGTTTGGGATGGCATTTCTGTATTCTGGCAGTTTGTGGAGTTCTCTTTATTGTGGAGTTTCCTCACTGTGGGTAGGGTTGTATGGTTGGCTTGTCAAGGTTTCCTAGTTAGGGAAGCTTGTGTCTGTGTTCTGTTGGGTGGAGCTGGATTTCTTCTCTCTGGAGTGCAGTGGAGTGTCCAGTAATGTGTTATGAGATGTCAGTGGGTTTGGAGTAACTTTGGGCCACCTGTATATTGAAGCTCATGGCTGTGTTCCTTTGTTGCATGGTGTGGTATATCTTGCTCTGGAACTTGTTGTCCCTTGGGTGGTGCTTCGTTTCAGTGTAAGTATGGAGGTGTTTGATGAGCTCCTGTTGATTAATGTTCCCTAGAGTCAGGAGTTCTCTGGTGTTCTCATGATTTGGACTTAAGCCTCCTGATTCTGGTTTTCAGTCTTATTTTTACAGTAATNGCTTCGTTTCAGTGTAAGTATGGAGGTGTTTGATGAGCTCCTGTTGATTAATGTTCCCTAGAGTCAGGAGTTCTCTGGTGTTCTCATGATTTGGACTTAAGCCTCCTGATTCTGGTTTTCAGTCTTATTTTTACAGTAATCTCAAGACTTCTCCATCTATACAGCATCATTGATAAAACATCTAGTTTAAAGAAGAAAAGTTTCTTCCCAGTGAGGGACACCCAGAGAGGTTCAAGGAATTACATGGAGAAGAGAAGAGGGAGGAGGGAGTTATAGGTAACCCGAATGAGATGAGGTGGAATCAAAAGAGGAGAGAGCAAGCTAGCCAGTAATGACTTCCTTATGTGCACTCCACAGTCTGGACTGCTCAGAGATGTTCATGGAGTTATATAGAGAAGACAAGAGGGAGGAAGGAGACAGAGGTGGCCAGGAGGATAAAGTGGGGAATCAAAAGGAGAGAGATCCAGCCAGTAATCAGTTCCCTAAGTGTTCTCCACTGTCTGGAACACACAAAGAGATTCACAGAGTTGGGTAGAGAAGAGAAGGGAGAAGGAGGAGATAGAGGTGACCTGTTGGAGAAAAAGGAGAGTCCAAAGGGGAGAGAGTAGTCAAGCCAGTAATCTCGCTCCTAAGTAAAAATGGGTACTGAAGATTCGGTTATTAAAGGTACAAAATTGATAACAAATGCCAAAACGCAAAGATTAAAAATCTAGAGTAGAGGTTGGATTTAAAAAATATAATATTAAAGAAAAAAAATCACAGAAATTATATTTTAAAAATATATGGTTTACTTTTAAAAAATAGGGTCTTTTTTTTTTTTGCAAAGTAATAGTAGATTATAGAAATGAAAATTAAAGGAGTAATAGAGGACTTTAAAAAATTAAAAAAAAAAGAATGATCATAAAAATAGTAAAAATATATCTAGGACTTTCTCTGGTGTTGTTGTGGGCACTGTGGAGTCAGTTCATTTTTGCATAGTTGCTTGGTCCGGCTTATATTTCTCAAGATCTATAGGCCCCTTCCTATGTAGTCGGTACTAACTACAGAGTTTTAATCTATTGCACCTACCACTTCCAAGGCAGTTCCCTCTGTTTTAGCTTCTTTTGTTTGCTGGTCTCGTCAGTGTCTGATTTCCATCCTGACACAAGTGGGGGCAGTGGTAGACACCTTTTTAAGCTTATTGTTCATTTGCGCTGTGGGGATAAAGGGACACTGCAAACAAATAACACTGGTATGTGCTCACAGTGTCTCAGCCACACTGGGCCTGCCTCCTCACGAGATGTGTGCCCTCCCTGCCAACACCGCTCAGGCTCTAGGTTGCTCCACCAGGAACCATCTGAGGCTGGCCCTGGGCTGCATGCACCTTCCAGTTCTAAGCCGCTCAGTTTCAGGCACTCAGGAAGTCCTCAGAGGTGCAGACTCAGTTGAGCCTGCATTTTTGTGGCCTTCCCAGGTCCAAGCAGCTTAGGTGATGAGGTGTTTGGCGAGCGTGGTCACTGTGACTTAATGCATCCCCCGTCCGTGCCGCTCAGTTTTCTGGGTGTACAATTGGCGCACCTTCTCAGGCAAATGTTGACTGTCCAGAACCCCAAGAAGTATTAGTTAGCAAAGAAGCCTGCTTGCAGTTTGATAGATAATGTCTCTCTGGGGCTTCAATTGCCCCCTTCTGGCTCTGGCTGCCTGTCACTGGAGGGGGATGGTCTGCAGCCGACTAGCTCTGTACAGTCATTTGTTCTGTGCCCGGGCCTGGCAGTGTCTTAGGTTAGATTTTTCGCGTGGTAGCTATCCCACAGTCTGGTTTGTTAGCCCAAGTTAGTTCCCTCAGATTGCCTTCAGGGCATTCAGGCTTTGTCCTTACTCTAAGCAATGCAGCCCGCACCTCCCTGCCCAGCCCCCGCTTGCTAGAGGCGGGTGCAGGTGCCTGCACTCTTTCTCCACTGGGGGAGTTACCACTGGGCTCATAATCTGTGGGGTTTAATTATTTATTTATTTTTCCTCCCAGTTATGTTGCCCTTTGTGGTTCCAAGGCTTGCCACAGACTCGGCAGTGAGAGTGTTTCCTGGTGTTTGGAAACTTCTCTCTTTAAGACTCCCTTCCCNGTTACCACTGGGCTCATAATCTGTGGGGTTTAATTATTTATTTATTTTTCCTCCCAGTTATGTTGCCCTTTGTGGTTCCAAGGCTTGCCACAGACTCGGCAGTGAGAGTGTTTCCTGGTGTTTGGAAACTTCTCTCTTTAAGACTCCCTTCCCAGGATGGAGCTCCATCCTTACCTTCTTTGTCTCTTTTTTTATCTTCTATATTTTTTCATGCCTCCGTTCAAAGACAATGGGCTGCTTTTCTGGGTGCCTGATGTCCTCTGCCAGCATTCCGAAGTTGTTTTGTGGAATTTACTCAGCGTTTAAATGTTCTTTTGATGATTTGTGGGGGAGAAAGTGCCTTTCCCTGTCCTATTCCTCCACCATTTCAGGACCACCCCCTGAATATTGATCTCTTGTACTGTTTTATATGAGAAGAATCAGCTCTTACACATATTCAGTAGTTTAGTTTTATCAATTTTCTGTTTTCTATCTTATTATTTTATACATTTATATTTTGTCTTCTGCTTCCTCTTAGATTAATGTCATCTATTCTCTAAATTTTCCTATTTTTGATCTGTAAGTTTATCAACTTATTTTGCTATCTTTTAAATAAATATATTTAGTTTAGTTTCTGAATAATTTTCTAGACACACTTTAGCTTTATCATATAGGTTCTGGTAAGTCGTGGCATTAGGATAGAGTCTGTTTCAAGACTGAAAGTTCGTGAGAATAATGATTTGCCTTTTGTTCAAAGTTGTTTTCCTTTAGTCTAATCTTGANTGCTATCTTTTAAATAAATATATTTAGTTTAGTTTCTGAATAATTTTCTAGACACACTTTAGCTTTATCATATAGGTTCTGGTAAGTCGTGGCATTAGGATAGAGTCTGTTTCAAGACTGAAAGTTCGTGAGAATAATGATTTGCCTTTTGTTCAAAGTTGTTTTCCTTTAGTCTAATCTTGAAGCAATAACAAAGGATATAAAATTAGTGGCTATGGCCTCTTGTTTGCCTCTGAAATGCCTTGTAGAGATGCATATGATGTTAAAAATTCTTGGCTGCTGTCCATGAGTGAGGTATCTGCCCAATTAAAGATAAGTATGNTAACAAAGGATATAAAATTAGTGGCTATGGCCTCTTGTTTGCCTCTGAAATGCCTTGTAGAGATGCATATGATGTTAAAAATTCTTGGCTGCTGTCCATGAGTGAGGTATCTGCCCAATTAAAGATAAGTATGCCTATTTTCCTTTATACCTCCTGATCTGTAGGAATCCTAAAGAAGCTTATATCAAAACAGAGAGAATAATATTCCATACAAGTGACCTAGAATTACTGACATTACTATTCTAATATTTTGATATTCTGAGATAATCCCTCATTATCTTTGTATGGAGTATATGGCTTAGATAGTTTCCATGTACTCTATCAGAGGCTGTCAAATTTCAAACCCAGCTATCACCTGTTATGATAGCAAAATTTTTACTTCAGTGTATCCTTTAGAGAAAATAGTTTGTGACCTCATGGGGTGTAGCTGGCAAGGCTCCTTTGTCCATGAAATTCTCCAGGCAAGGATAATGGATTTGGCAGTCATTCCCTTCTCCTTCTCTAGGAAAGCAATAGAATGGAAAAGACTAGAGATATCTTCAAGAAAATTAAACATACCAAGGGAACATTTCATGCAAAGATGGGCTCAATAAAGGAGAGAAATGGTATGGAAGTAACAGAAGCAGAATATATTAAGAGGTGGCAAGAATACACAGAAGCACTGTATAAAAATGATCTTCATGAATGAGATAGTCATTATGGTGTTATCTCTCACCTAGAGCCAGACATCCTGGAATGTGAAGTCAAGTGGGCCTTAGGAAGCATCATTATGAACAAAGCNTGTTGACTAGACAGTAAGAAAATAAGTGAAACTAAGGGAAAAGGATTAGAAATAAACAAAACTGCAACTATTTTTTGGTTTTGTGTAGAAAATCCAAAATTTCTTCAAAATATTATTAGAATTGAAAAGACATGTTAGCAAAATTGTTGGATTTAAAAAGTCAGTGTACAAAAATCCATTGTGTTTTGTATTCCTCTATGCAGCAGTAAATAATTAGAAAATATCACTTTTAGTATAATAAAAATATGTAAAGGACCTACAAATAAATATACTGATTTATACATCTAGATCCTTATGGAATAAAACCATAAATTTTCATTGTGAGACATTAAAGACTATCTAAAAATGGAGAGTTAAACCATGCTCATGGATTGAAAGACCTAGTCCTGGAGCCATGACAATTCTCCCCAAATCGGTCTAAGTCAAGAGTCAAGGAAAGCCTAATCAGACTCACTGGAGGAATTTTTGGGGAACTGGATAAACTGAATGTAAAATGTGTATGGAAGTGCAAAGGGCTAGGACAAGTCAAGGTTGCCCTTGAAGGAGCTGAAGAGAGAGAGGCTGGTGGTGATGAGATCACCCCTAGCAGATACCAAGACATTATAAAGCTAAAGCAAATAAGACAGTGAACTATTGACACAAGAACAGATAAATAGGACAGTGAAACCAAAATGAAAGCCCAGAGAACTATAACTAGAGACAGATCAATCTATCTAGAGAGAAGGAGGAAGAGGCTGAAACTGCTCGTCAGTGGGTATGAACTTTTCAGTAAAGGGTAACTGAGATTATCAATTCTCCATATTGGGGTGGGGTGAAATTAGACCTCCTCCTTCCCCCAAGTTAACTTCAAGCCTCAATGTGAAAGGCAAAACTCTGAAATTTTTAGAAAATAATATTTTAAAATATATTTATTAACGTGAGGTAGAGGCTAGTTTCTTACACGAGAAACAAGAGTGTAAGTCACATCAGAAACAGTTGATAACTTCAGCTACATTCAAATTATGAACGTTCTTTTTCAAAAGACTGTATGTAGAGTGAAAAGAGAAGTCAGTATTTAAAGCACTGTAAATGGACAAAGGAGAATATATAAGGAATTCCTGTGGACCTGTAGGAGGACAGACAACAAATTAGAACAGAAATCCAGGAGCAGGGAAGGTGGGCAAAGGCTGGAACAGGCGCTTGTAAAGAGGAAACACAAGTGATCAGTCAAATGAAAAGGTGTTCACCCTCACAAGTGATGCAAATACAAAGCTGCAGTGAGATATAGCTTCACTCTGACTTGCTAAGCAAGGATTGTGAAGGCTAATAATGGCAAGTCCCGACAAGAACTCTCAGATACTTTCTGGTGAGAATAAAAGTGGACTCAGCCACTTTGGAAATCAGTTTAGTGCGACTGAGTAAATGGAAATTTGCACATCACCTGGGAGCCAGCAGTTTGTCTCCCGGGGACACATGTGAGGACGATTTTGGCACATGCGCAACAGAAAACTCATTTGAAAATGTTTGCAGGAAGGACATTTGCAAAAACTTGAACCTGGAAACAGCCCCAACATCCACTAGGCTGGGCAAGTCTGGAATATTCACACACTGGATTATTACCCAGCATTGAAATTGAGTAAACTACATACAGTGATACACATCAGGGTGAATGAGTCTTTCAAAATAATGTTAAACAAAAGAAGTAAGAATATAAACCATATGGTGCCACTTACATAAAGTTCAAAACCAGGCAAAGCTAAATACTACTTTGTACAGGGATGCAGGTGTGGATGGTAGAAACTAATGATGGAACAAGAAAACTATGACTGCAGAGAGTGGAACAGTGGTTTTCTTTTGGGGAGAGATATGAAAGTGGATGCAAGGGAACACACAGTCCTGGTGACGTCCCCTTTTCTGATTTGAAAGCTGTTTATGTGGATGTCGGCTTTACTATTATTCTTTGAATGTCCATAAGTTTTATACACTCTGTAAGCATGATGTGTCACAATCCAAAAATTAAATTTAAAAGAAATCTTTCTGAAACTATAGTTAGGGACCAGACTCTACAGGGCATTTTAGACTGTGTTAAGGATTTTTTATCTTTATCTTAAAAAGTACTAGATTGTTGAGGAAAAATTGCAGCTGAAAGAGCAATACAAAGAATAATAGAAAAACTGACTCAAAATAATTCAGGGTATAAGATAACTTTGGAATGAAACCTCTTCAGAGAAATTTTAGGAGATCCCACATGTGAAAAGCAGAAACAAGCTGCTTTGAGAAGGTAGCAATCAGAAAATAAGAAAGAATTCTTGAACATAAAAAATGGCTGAAATTTTAAAAATGAACAGAGGAATTAACGGATTCTAGAATATAGAACCAAAAAAAAAAAAATGGAGAATATGAAAGAAAAGACAAAAGCTAAAAGGAATCTATGGGGTCTGACATCTGTATCAGGAGTTCCAGAAAGAAAAGGCAGGGAAAGCAAAGGGGAGGAAATGACCAAATAGAAAAGAATTTCCCAGAAGTGGGTAGAGACACGGCCATCACGTTGAAAGGACTTATCAAGTGACGAGCAGGGTAGGCATACACTAACAAATGTCTGAACATCAGGATAAAAAGAACATTAATTTAAAAGCTTTCTGTTTAAAAAAGGTTGCAAAGAAAAGAATACGAATCAGTCTGGCATTACCAGTAACAGAGGCCAGAAGACAACAGAGAAAGGTTCTTTGAATTCTAAACAAAAATTACGTTGAATCTAAAAGTATATGCCTTCTGGGCCAGTTTAAAATGTTCTATTCAGCAGAAATTATGACTTACAGTGCTGTAAACAAATAGGCTACTCTTCTCATCTAACCAGATGAGGAAGCATTGCTTGCTTGTTCAGTAGATCAGAGACATCAGGGACAGCATCTCTGTGATTCCACGGGCTTTAGCTTATATTTGTTGCCATCTGGTGATAAGATGACAGCTTCAGCTCCAGACAACACACCCATGTTCCTTTCAAGAAGGAGGGTAGAGAGTGGTGCCATGTGCCTATGTTCCGTTTTATCCTGATTTTAGCAGGAAAACAAAGCTTACCCAGAGAAATTGCTTATGGTTCAGTTGCCAGAAATGTGTTGCAGAGCTTCTCCCGGTTGCCAGAGATTTTGAGAAAACGGGTATTCAGCCAAATTACATTGCTGCCTTATACACAGAAAAGGGGCAAGAAATAAGTAAGGGAATGGATACCAGGTAGGGAACTAACAGGTTAGCCTCACTAGCCAAACTCAAATGAGATGGCTAAATAAGACAATTTTCAGACATGCAAGAATTCTGAAAATTTAATTCCTGAGCATCCGTCATTAGGAAATTATTTGAGCATCTACTTCACCAAGAATGGCAAGGTGTTATTCAGGATAAATAAGGCTAGCTATCAGACCAACACACACACACACACACACACACACACACACACACACACAGAGTCCCAGTAGTTAAATACACCAAGGATTCATTTCTTGACCACCTTGGAGCCAGTGATGGTTACTGAGGCCGGGGAGGGGCTGGGGGAGTCTGCTCCACATATTCATTTAGGACCCAGGCTTCTCCCATCTGTGTTCTCCACAGGGACATCAAGCCAGATGACAAGGGAAGAGAGTAAATAAGACACATTATCTTCACTGGAGTCTAATAAGCCTTCCAAGCACATTCCATCGGCAAGAACTAACTATGCATGTGACCCAGTGGAGGTGGAAGGAAGTGGGTCATCACCAGGTGCCAAGGCAGCAGAGGAGCTGGTGGGCTTTGGTGAGTAGCTGCAGTCTCTGTTGAGGGTGGATACTGAGAGGAAGCTGTAGGAGAAGAAGCAAAGAGATTTGTCTAGGAGTCCAGTGGAAAGCTTCCTCAGACAGCAAAAAGATCCAACCAGTCAATCCTAAAGGAAATCGACCCTGAGTATTCATTGGAGGGACTGGCGCTGAAGCTCCAATACTTTGGCCACCTAATGTGAAGAGCTAACTCTTTGGAAAATCCCCTGATGCTGGGAAAGATTGAGAACAGGAGGAGAAGGGGGCGACAGAAGACGAGATGGTTGGATGGCTTCACCGACTCCATGGACACGAGTTTGAGCGAGCTCCAGGAGATTGTGAAGGATAGGAAACCTGGCATGCTGCAGTTAGTTGATAAAGTCGCAAAGAGGGGGACATGACTGAGCAACTGAACAACAACCAGTGGAAAGAACTTTCAGCAAAATACCTGTTGCAGCAAGCCTAGAAAGCAATTTTCATGTCTCATGGGTAGAAACCTAGGAGTGGAATCATTGGAGTGTAAATGGCAACTTTCTAAGAACCTGTCAAATTGTTTTCTACGATGGCTGAACTATTTTACATTTCCATCAACACCCAGAGGTCCATTGCTCCATGTCCTTGCCAACACTTGATATCATCAATCTTTCCCATTTTAGCTATTTATTGCAGGTATACTGATAGAGAATTTGCATTTCTCTAATGACGATATTGAGCATCTTTTCATATGTTTATTTGCATAGCTCAGTTGGTAAAAAATCTTCCTATAATGCAGGAGACTCTGGTTCGATTCCTGGGTTGGGAAGAACCTCTGGAGAAGCGATAGGCTACCCACTCCAGTATTCTAGGGCTTCCCTTGTGGTTCAGCTGGTAAAGAATCTGCCTGGATTGTGGGAAACCTGGGTTTGATTCCTTGATCAGGAAGATCCCCTGGAGAAGGGAAAGGCTACCTACTCCAGTATTCTGACATGGAGAATTTCATGGCCTATATATAGTCCATGGGTTTGCAAAGAGCTGGACACGACTGAGCACCTTTCACTTTCACATCCTCTTTGGTAAAATGTGTCTTCAAATATTTTGCCCATTTTGCAAATCAGCTTCTTTGTCTTCTTTTCAGTTTATAAAAATTCTTTTAATATCCCAAGTCCTTCATGAGATATATGTTTTGCAAATGTTTCCTCCCAGAAAGCTTGTCTTTTCATTTCCTAAGTGGTGTCTTTCAAAGAACAAAACCTTTTACCTTTAGATATGTGATTCATTATGAGTTACTTTTTGTATGTGATATGACATGAGGATCAGGCTCATTTTTTTCCACATGGTTATCCATCTTGTCAATTTCTACCAAAAAAGAATTTTTATTAAGATTATTTTGAATCTGCAGTTTGATTTGGAAATGACTGGCATTTATATATATGTAGTTTTATTTATTTACTTTTGACTGTCCTTGGTCTTCGTAGCTGCACGGGCTTTTCTCTAGTTGCAATGAGTGGGGGCTACACCTACTTGTGGCTGGGGGCTTCTCCTTGAGGTAGCTTCTCTCGTTGCAAAGCTCAGGCTTTAGGGCGAGTGGGCTTCAGTAGCTGCGGCTCCCGGGCTCTGGAGCACAGGCTCAGTAGCTGTGGTGCACAAGCTTGGCTGCTCCATGGCATGTGGCATCTTCCTGGATCGGGGATTGAGCCCGTGTCCCCGGCACTGACAGGCAGATTCCTTACCACTGAGCCTCCAGGAAAGCCCCTGACTGACATCTCATTATTGAATTTTCCAATCCACAAAAATGTTACGACTCTCCATTCAATAGCATTGAACATGTAGTTTTCATCTGATTTTTTTCAAAAATGTCAAAATGGTTAGCAATGTTCTGTAGTTTCAAGGGTGCAGTTGCCACATATCTTTGTCAGAGCTATCCTTAAGTGTTTCATGCTGTTATAAAGTGGTGTTTTAAAATTTTATTTTCCAATGGTTCATGACTAGAATATACAACTAAATTTGATCTTTTGTATTGACCTGTATCATACAACATTGCTAAGCTCATTTATTAGTTCTATTAGCTTGTTTTGTAAATCCCATCCAGTTTCCTACGTAGGTAATCTTGTCTGTGAATAAAGAATTTTTCTTCACATCCAGTCTGAATGGGTTTCTTTTTCTTGCCTCGATGCACTGGCTAAGACATCCAATGCAGTGCTGACTAGAAGCATAGAGGGCAGACATCTTTGCATTTTTCCTGATCTTTGGGAGAAAGCACTCAGGTTTTTATGATATTAGTTACAGATTTTTTGGAAGACACCCTTTATTAGACTAGGAGAGCTTTCTTCTATTCCCAGTTTGCTGAGAGTTTTTATTATAAGAGTGTTGAATATTGTCAAATACCTTTATCTACATCTATTGGGATGTGCCTATGGCTTTCCTTGTTCATTAACAGGGTGAATTAACATTTGACTTCTAAATCAATAATAAAGTTAAATATATTTTTATTTTTTAGTATTAAAATAGATACTCTCAGGCCCTGAGGGGTGTCAGAGACTCTCCTTCTGATTCACTTCCGACTCATCTCTCCATTCCATCCTTTTCTCCTGACCCTTGTGGTCATCACCACTACCTCAAGCCTCCAGAACCCCACACTTCAGTCCTTGACCCCTCTTTCATCTGGCACTGTAGCCAGAGTGACCATATCCTTCCCTACTAACCACCTGCGGTATTATGATTCTAATAAGAAATATCAATTTGGTTTCCCCATTTCTGACACAGAGCTCCTAAAACCCTTGGAATTTCCTAAGTGATAAAAGTGATAAAGCTATCCTGATATTTATAACAAACTTCTTTCAACCACATCTGAGTTTATGTTCATAAGGTGACTTCTGGAAAGTGACTAAAGGTAGGGACTGGTTGCCAAGGAAATTAACCAGAGGCTTAGAGGGTTGGAGCTTTCGGCTCCAAGGAAAGAACTGAAGGTTGAATCAAGAGCCAGTGGCCACTGATTTAACCAATCGTGCCTATATAATGAAGCCTTCATAAAACCCCAAAAGCATGGGGTTCAGAGATCTCTGGATTGGTGAATACCTGGAGGTCTTGGGTAAATAGTGCACCCAAAGAGAGCGTGGAGGCTCCACACCTCTTGCCTATACTTTGCCCTGTGCATCTCTTCCACTTAGCTGTTCCTGAGCTGTATGCTTTTATAATAAACTGGTTATCCAGTGGGTAAGCTGTTTTCCTTAATTCTGTGAACTGCTCTAGCAAAGTTATCAATCCAGAAATAAGGGGCTATGGGAATCTCCGACTTATGGCTGGTGGTACAGCATAGATGGCAACCGGGACTTACTACTGGCTTCTGAAATGGGGGACGGGGTGGGGACGGCTGGCCTTGTGGGACTGAGCCCTTGACCTGTGGGATTTGACACTGTCTCAGGGTAGAATTGTTCACTGTTTGGTGGTGCTGGAAAAACACACAGGATCACCATTCAGTGGCTCTCAGCTCAGGGCCTCTATACATACGCTGTTCCCTTGTGACTTTTTCCCCCATCCCTCCTCCGATTGCTAAGGGCCTAAGCCAGTCACTATTGTTTCCATCCTTCAAAATGAATCTCAAACATTTCCTCCTTCGTGAAGCCTCCTGGGCTACTCCTTCCCGCCCCAGCAAAACCTCCTGGGCTTCGCTCGGTGACAGCTGTCCCCCTGCTGCCCGTCTGCGTGTGCCTCCTCCACTGGACTGGGAGCTCCTCCTGGAGGACAGGAACCATGTTTGATTCAGCTCGCCATCCTGGTGCTCTTCCCAGGGACAGGCTCATAAGAGGGGCTTTGCATTTGTTGAGTGAATAAATACATGCTCAGTGAGAGGCTGGCCTTCCGCAAAGCCAGGGGAAGAGGGCTTTGCAGGGGAAGTGGGGGCTTGGCAGTAGGAGGCGGGAAGGCTGCTGAAGAGTCAGCCTCGGGACTTTCCTGGTGACCTTGTGGCTAAGACTCTGTGCTCCCAATGCAGAGGGCCCTGGTTTGATCCCTGGTCAGGAAACTAGATCCCTACGCCATAACTGAAAGTCTCAGAGGCCTCAATGAAGATAGAAAATCCTGCGTGCTGCAGCTAAGACCCAATGCAGCCAAATAAATGAATACACTTTTTTAAAAAAAGACTAGCACAATCATTTTTTTTTAAAGGGTGGGAAGGTGAGGGGAAGAGGCCCTGTCGATTGCAGAGGAAAGGCTACAGGATGTCAGGTGTCCTCTTAAGCATGGGAACATAGCAAGACGCACTCGGACCACCAGGTGGCGCCAGGCACCCAGGTGTCTGACTGCCCAACACATGTTCCTCGACTTCCTTCATAGGATAGACGCCCAAGAAGGCCAGAGCCAGAACCTGCAGGACCCACGGCAGCAACACAAGAGGGTTCCTCTAGGCCGGCCCTTGGTGTCACCTCAGGTCCTCAAGGGGTCCTGCCCCATCTGCTTTTCTGTGCCTGAGATCCCATCTACTGGAGTTGGGATGACTCCACTACACTGCAATCCCCCTGCTCCTCCCCCACAGCCCAAGGAGGAGCGCCTTGGATGATGCGTGTGTCACCAGAACAGCAGAAGAGAATGGGACATGGATCCAGGGTCCCTGGGTTCAAATCACCACTCTGACAATTACTGGTCGTGTGACAGGTACCCAGCACTGAGGCTGGGTCTTGCTATGAGCAGGCACAGAATGAGCACTTTACTTGTGTTACTCCATTAATCCCTCCACCACGCTATGGTGTAGGAACCACCACTAGCCCCATTTTACAGATGAGGAAAATGAGGCACAGAGAAGCTAAGCAGCTAAAGATTACACAGCCAGGAGGTGGGTCCTGCCAGGGAGGGATTAGGCGTGGATGCAATGTCCAGGGCCGGGAGGAGAGAAGAGGGTGGGCGTGGAGGCACAGGAAACAGGCCAGTAGAGAGGTGGCAGGGAGGTGTGGAGCTTATGGTTCTGGAAGTCAGGGGAGAGGAACAGCACCGGGAGCACCTCCTGGCTGCAGGGTGAGCGGCCCACATCGATGAAGTCCCTGATCCCACGCTTCCAGCTCTCACTCTACGAGGACCACACGGAGGACTTCAGCCACTCACTGAGAACCCCAGGCCGTGCGCTCTCCTCCCAGGCCCCAGTGCCCCCCAGGGACTCAAGCCCCCACCCAGTCCAGCGAGAGAGGCCATGGAGCAGGACCCACGGGCTCGACCCCACCCACGACGCCTATGATCAGGGCCAGGAGGCCGAGGCTGAAGGGGATGGTTCCGACCTCTGGGTCAGACAGTTTCCCAGTTTCTCTCCCTGTTTCTCCTCGGCCTGTTGCCCTCTGTCCTCAGGGCCAGGCTGGGCACAGATCCCAGAAATGGAGTTGTCTTGGGGATCCCCACTTAGAAAGTATCTTAGGATGGTTTCTAGGCACTTACAACCGTATCCTATCTTCATAGGCGTGTTACTTCTCTGGTCCTCCAGCACCCCAGGAGCTCCACCCTGTTACAATCCTCTTCTTGAAGGTGGGAAACAGCACAGAGATGTTGGGCATCTTGTCCAAGCCACACAGCGAACGAACGACAGAGCCAGAACGTTCCACACTGCAGACCACATCGGATTCTGTGTTATTAAAGCTTCTCACCCTCGGGTCTATCTGGTGTGGCTGCGGAGGCAGGACTGAACCCCGCTGGTCCAGAGGCCGACACACTCTTAAATGCTAGCCCAGCCTCTTGTCTCTCCAGAGAAAAAGAGCCCCCATTTCACACATGGGGAAGCTGAGGCCCAGAGGGGAACAACTCGATGGAGACCCCACCCCTGGGGTAGAACAGGACTCTTAGCCACCTGTGATGACCCTCTGCCACTTTCTGTCCTGGGAGACCCATCCCATTTCCCTCGGGGCCTCTCCCTGCACCGCCCAGCCCTTCTCCCTCCCTCTTGCAGGCACAAACCGCCCACGGACAGCCTGTATCCCTTTTCCTGTGGCTCATTCAGCAGCCCCCAAGAGGATTTCCTGGGGCAGGTGCGTGTGGGGTGCCGGATGAGGAGGCAGGAGGACAGGTGTGGGCTGGCCAGTCCTTTCCGAGTCCCACCTGAGGGCCTCAGGTGCAGCCCCAAAGCCCAGACGCTGCTCTGTCTGGGGCCCGGCTTCCGGCTGAGAGAGCCCAGGACCCAAAGACCAGGCTCTGGGACTCAGATTCATTTCCTCCCTCCCAGGCCCTGAGCGCACCTGCTCCTGCCCCTCCCCACATCTGCTTCTTCCTCACCCCCCAGCCCTGGTCTCGGTTCCTTTTCCTGCGGGGACACCCCGCGGTTCTCTGATCTCTTCTCGGAACCCTTGTCCCATCCTCCATTTCAGTCTTCCCTCCCCCGACCTGGGCCTGGGGCAGCCTCCCTGCCCGCCCTGGTGACCATCTGGCTCCTGCTTCCTCGAGGCTGGTGGTGGGAGAACTTGGAGGGGCCTTGGCCTTCCTCCACCGCCCCTCAGTCTACGGCTGGGAAAGCTGAGGCCACCGACCCAGGGGCTCCTCAGAGGCATGGCAGGGGCTTGACATCTGAGTGTCCCCATGGGCTGGCATGGGGCGTGCAGTGTGGCATGTCTGAGATGGCAGGTGGGTCAGCTGAGTTGGAATCCAGTTCCACCATGTCGTGCTGTGCAGCCTGGGGCAAGATTCTCAACCTCTCTGAGCCCCCATTTTTTTTTTTCATTTGTAAACTAGGAAGAATAAGACTTACTTCACAGGGCTGTAGTGAGAATGAACAAAACAATGTGTGCAAGATAAATATCTCAGTGTAAGGTGGCTATAACTCGTTCATTCAATAAATATCGACTGAATGCTTATGCGTCATTCTCAGTTAGTTCAAAAGAAAAGAAACCAAGTCAGCAATGCCCAGGTTCCCTGACCTCCCATCCTCTTCTTTCCTGATATGTATCCCCCCAGCCCAATTCCTAATCTATCTAGAGCAAGCAAGCAGGCTTAGTTGCTCAGCCATGTTCGACTTTTGTGACCCTTTGAACCGTAGCCCGCCAGGCTCCTCTGTGCATGGGACTTTTCAGGCAAGAATACTGGAGTAGGTTGCCATTTCCTTCCCCAAGGGATCTTCCCAAACCAGGGATCAAACTCACATCTCTTGTGTCTCCTGCATGGCAGACAGATTCTTTACCCACTGAGCCACTGGAGAAGCCCCTGTCCAAAGATGTCTCCCTAAATTATCCAATTGCAGATATTCCTGCCACGCTCGGACGCCACCAGTGGCCTTTGGTACCTAGAGTATCAGACCCCAGCTCCCAGGCCTGATAGCCCTGGGGTAGCCCTCTGATAGCCCTCAAGGTCATTCCTGATCCAGTTCTCGCCTCTTTCCCACGAGGTCTCCCCTTATTTTGTGACACCTCTGAGTGTCCAGTGGCTCTGGGTAGAACAGCGATCCTCTTCATCATTGCCAACAAACTCCTATCAATTTTTTTGGCCTGTTTCCTCCAGCGGCCCCCACTTGCCTGCATGGGGGTGGCTGTGAAGCTCTGTCAGCCTCTTCATCTAAGCATCCACCTCACCCCAACCACCACCACCCTACCCCCCAACACACACTGCTTCCTTCCATCACCAACTTTGGCAGGAACTGCTGGGCCCAGAGGAACCTTCACCTCCCGACCCCACACTCAGTCTTCTCTCTAGGATCCTACCAAGTCTTCCCAACCTCTGCTTGCCCACCTCCATTGACAGCGCTGCCCCTCATGGGGCTGTCTGTCTGTCTCTGACTCTCAGTTCATTCTGAACTGTAAATTGCCTCCATGAACCTCTGCTGATTCATTCACTCCTTCACGAGTTCATGCAACACGTGTGGCGCATCTACGCGCATGCGCCAATCAGTGAGGTCGGGGGAGGATGCTGACCGTGGCGATGACAGCGAGGATGGAAATGAAGGAGGAAACTGAGGCTGGAAAGAGACAGGTCACCACACAAGATCTCCCAGCCAGGCCTTGTTTCCATCTCAGTGCCCCAGGTCTCAGCCCTTTCTTTCCCCTGAATTAATGTACCCCTCGCAGGACTTGGGGAGTAATAATACCTGGCGTGGGGGTGGGAACTAGCCCATCTGCTCCCCAGAATTTGGGGGGGGGCTCAACAGAGGGGCCACTGGGAAGGATCTTCCCCCCCACCACCCCCGCCAGGAGCCTCCTTCTGAGAAGGAAGTATTATTTAACCGACATTGTGTCAGGAGGGGAAACACGGGGTCCCTGGAGCTCAGCCAGCCTCCTGCCTTCAGGCTGTTTGGCTTTGTTTGTTTTTTCGGCCCTTTTTTTTTTTCCTTTTT
>SJYV01003629.1:0-19654 GCA_006410875.1 Neotragus pygmaeus
ACACACACACACACACACGACTGAGAGACCAACACACAGACAGACACACACACACCTCAAGGCCACAAAGAGTTGGAAACGACTGAGAGAGAGAGACAGACAGACACACACACACACACACCACACACACACACACACACCACACACACACGCGCGTACACGCACACGCACACACACACAGCCAAGGGCTTTGGTCTTACTCAAAAGCTTCTCTTGGCAACTCTGAACTGAGAAAGGCTATCTCAATACAGAGGATCTCATAATAGGGATTCATTTATGGGCCTGTTTTCACACGTTCACATGTTAATAACAATGTAGTTGGCATTACAAACAAAAACAAAACTCCCTAACTCCATCTGTGAAGATGATATCTAGACTTTTAACTATTCTAGAAATAAACAGTGGCTGAAGAGAGATCATTATTCTCTCTAATTCTGTGCATGTCTGAAATTTTCCATAATAAAAAGTCAAAAGAAAAAACAACCACCACAAAAAACCTTTAGAACTCTGTCCTAGCTGACTGTGAAGATATTTTGCTTCTGATTCTTGCTCTTTTTTTTTAATCCTTTAATCTCTCCAGCACGTTTCAAGCTCTTCATATTTCTAAATTTCTAAACTCTTATAATGTCTTCAGGAGCAAGTTAAGAATCGAGACAAACCCTCATTTATTTATATAAAACTGGAAGAAACCCATCTACATCACAGATTTAAAAAAAGAAAAAGGATGAGAAACCAGACATCACAAACTTTTCCCCAAGAGGTTACAATGTCAGTGACATCCAGGGAGAATCTGACATGAGTTTAATTTCTTGTCAAAAAATTTCACCTCAAAAATACTTCATCGAGACTCTACCAATCACACCGCCTGGCCCCAGATTTATGAGCTGCAGGGTTACAAAACAAACTCTGCCTTCAGTCTAGTGGGCAGTTAGAAACTGTGATAAATGTGAAGAAAAATATGGAGAGGCACGAAAGCACAAAGAACTAGCAAATCTATCCTCATGTGAGGGGTCAGGGGAGGTTTCCAAAGAGGTGCAGCAACAACCCGAGAAAGAAGTAAATAAGGTCTCTCAAAAGCTCAAAACAAAGACGGACAAAGAGGCTGGTGAAGAAAAATGTAAGTGAAAGCAACCGAAGCCCAGCTGGGGCCAGCTGTGTGGAGTCACTGATCACACTGGCGAGCAGCTACGTGGAGGTCTTCTCCACCACACTGGACGTTTATCTAGAAGACGTCAGACTCAAGACCAACCAGAACACCGGCACCTACTCCCCACAGCCCGGTGACTGGGTGTATTTCCCCCTCAACTCACCCTGCACCACACTTTACAGAACAAATCATGAGATGAGGACTTCTCCGCACAGGTGACTCAATCGATGCTATGACTAGCACAGCGCATGGCTGGTACTCTAAGCACTTGGTGAATGAATGAACAAAAGTCTCATTTTAAAACCTAACCACATGCAAAATTCCAACAACAACAAAAAATGCCTTTTGTCTGAATGACTAACAATCAGATAGCAATATAAATACCTCCACAGAATCCATCAGACCTTGCAAGAGGAGCTTCTGGTGAGGAAAATCTCCATCCCCAACTGGAAAATACCCCAGTGTTTGGATAGCTCTTTCTTTCATCTGGAAGAAGAGATAATTTTTTTTTTAATGAAGTATATAACAGCTTGGTCCCAGAAAAATGTCTTCTGGAAGAAAAATGAGAAGGTAGGGAGGAGGAGTCTGTCTAACTAAATGCATCAGTGCAAGTTTTTTTTTTTTTAAGCATCCAATTTTACAGAATTACGTCTATAAGACACTGGAGGTTGAAAGACACGAAACTAGGTTTATTAAGGGTCCACCACTACAAAAGAAGGAAGCACAAAGTCTTTAACCAGCTCAGTACCCTACAAACCATAACAGTTATAAATGTAGATTCTGGGCCCAGAAGAACCTAAGATCGGGTCACAGCTAGACCATTTTTAGTAGCCTTTGAGGCTGTGTGACCTCAGGCAAGTTACTTCACTTTTCTGAATTTTCCTCCTCTGGGAAAACAGAGATGACAAGCATACCTACTTCACTAGACCTTCTGAGGATTCAGTTAATAAAAAATGTGAAGCACTCAACATACGCTTGGATGGTAATAACTAGCTAATAACAGCCAATAAAAATTACACTGCAATCTTCTTGCTAAGTTTTAAAAACTAGCTAGATTGAGAATAAGAGTACATATTTATTAAACTTGTAGTAAACTGAGTTTTTCTGTTCATTAAATCATCTTACATTTCAACACTGAGCTACTCTTATCCCAAAGAAAAATTTTAGAGTCTATGAAGGTTTTTATCTAAAATTAAAATACTATAAAGATCCTCTGGGCTTCCCTGGTAGCTCAGACAGTGAAGAAACTGCCCAAAATGTAGGAGACCTGGCTTCGATCTCTTAGTTGGGAAGATCCCCTGGAGAAGGAAATGGCAACCCACTCCCGTACTCTGGCCTGGAGAATCCCATGGACAGAGGAGCCTGGCGGGCTACAGTCCATGGAGTCGCAGAGTCAGACATGACTGAGCCACTTTCACGTTTACATTCAAAGGTCCTTTTCCTCAGAGATGACTCACACTGCTTACTAATGCCCAAACTTATTAAAACCCACCTGGTTATAGGAGGTTAAGATTTAGATCTGGTCTGAAATTATAAAAAATCATATAACTATTTAACACTTTATTATCTACCTTTTGCATGACAGAAGAATAAACCTGATGCATTTAATCTTTACCCAAATCTTAAGTTATGGGCCTTAATTGGAGTAACTGGGTCAAAAGGGCGCACACAGGAAGGCTATATGCAAATCACCCACAACTCAAACTAAACAGGTTTCAGAAGAGAAGGGTAAAAGGAAGAGACATGCCTTGTTTGTTTCTTTACTGGAGGGTATTCTGTTTAGCAGGCTCTCCACAAGATGCAGCTTGGTAAAGCCCGATCCCTCACTGGGGATCGGGAGGGGACCGTTTCTGCCAATTTCTCCCAGGGCTGTACAGGCAGCAATCGCCAAGAGAGGGGAGGCACTGTCCAAAAATGAGCCTGTGAACACATTTACACAAAAGAGAATTATACTTTATCACCCTTGGAATCCAAAGCAACCAGAGACGTAACTGAGATTTTCTTCAAGACAGCAAATAAAAATCAAAATCTACAATATATTTTCTAGTTGATAATTTGTTATCATTTCTTTAGTAATAAAACACGACGGAGTGGGGTCCTTTCTTGACATTTAAACTTTTTCCCATAATGGAATCATCTCTGTTAAACAGAAATAAATAGAAAATATATACAGAAAAATATATACAGAAAAATAAAGAGAAAATATATAACACTTCAGTTATTAAAAACAGAATTTATTTAGCATCAAGATTCTGTGAAAAAGCTTGTGTGTTTAGAGTACAATGCTATAAAAAGACATTAAAATGTTACAATAAATTTTAACCTCATTCAAAATCTTGCAACCTATTTATGCTGACATCCACATCAGCATAAACACATTAATTACCAATTGTTTCTGTGGCACTCTGAATGAGTTCCTCTTGTTCTGGCAGGAAATCAGCATGTGTCTCCAAGTTTGGCTGCTCTGCCATTTTCATTTTCTTCTTGGCCAAATATCTTCCTACTGTGAATCCCAGTGCAAGCAAGGATCCGTGCTGTATCTCCGGGCTCTGGATTTAACAACACAACAGCATATGTCTTGTCTCCCTCTCACACATGTGTGAATGCACTGCAATAACTAACTGTGCTTATCACAGTCATCTCCCCCATAAAACACAAGGCCAAAGAATAAAGTGATCATGGGAGGCTCCACGGGATGTTAATAAATCAGCTAGCGAACAAGAGAAACCTAGAGTTTCAAACACAGAGAATTCTGAGAAGTTGAGTTGAGTCGTGACTTATATTTGGATTCCCAAATCCCATACTTCAATTCTGGTGAGGTGACTCCCTCAATGCTCTGATAAGCACATACACTTTCTTCTTCCTTATAACACTTATATAACTATACCATCATAATTTCCAAGCATGATTTTTCCCCTGCTGCCAACAAAAAACAATGAACTAGAGCCTATTACTAATTGCAAAAACCTCCAAACATGGGCAGGCACGACTTGAAAAGCACATGACTTCAACAGTGTTTCCGGATGGGACAGGTACAGAGAAAGGTGGCAGGAAGATGGGGAAGAAAAAAGGAACCCACATTTCTGAGCACTAAGCATTACCAGAGCTTCTCACGTCTCTACTCCCCATTGTTGTCCTGGCACCTAAAACAGGGCCTGTGAGACGCAAGGCGCTCAGACTTGTTGACTGAACTGACTGCATCCAAGTGCTGTCTGTCTCATTTCATCTTTACCATCATAAAAGCAAGCAATTTATGCGTTCATTTTATAAATGAGAACATAGAAAAAAATATATTAGATGCTTTTGTAAAACTTCTATTTCACACACACACACACAAAGATAAAGGCAAAACTGATGACATACGTGATTGTCTTTTGTAGTCTTTATCAGCTGTTCTATCATTGACTTCAGCTCATTTCCCGACACTGTAGATACGACCACGGAATAAAACAAGGCTGCCAGTTCACGCATCTCTTCTTTACTGCTATTCATCAGACTCTGACCAATGTAGAAAAAAATATGTACATGATATAGGATCATATCCCTGCTGACAACTTCTAACATTTAAAGTTAAAAGAATACATGATACATTACAATGTTCAAACTATTGGTATTTTTGAGAAAAGAAAACAACCTATTATTTCAAAACAAAAATAAAGCCCAGCTACCCTCCCTTTCTGAAAATGAGCATTTTAGCTTTGAGGCATCTGATGGACCCGGCCCATGGGAAAGAACACGTGGTTGCAGGTGGCACCTCTGGTCACATGGGGGCGCCCCTGCTCTGCCCTCTGGACCACAAGGGCATTCATCCTCCCTCCTGACAAGTCCCTGCAATTCCCCGGGTTAGCACAGAGGACCACACCCCTCTCCCCACCCCAATTTGTTATTTGGGAACTTCTTCCTCTTCAAGAAAGACAGGAACCTGCACATGCCTGAATGTCACTGCAGGATAAGGGGCCAGCAGACTTCTGATGTTACCATTTCTGAATAACAGTGAGTCACTGCAGGCCTGAGCCAGGCACGTCCTGTTCTGAGAGGAGTGCCTTGCCTCAAAATGCACCTTCATCTTTGGAGAGCCTGTGCATGGGCCAGGAGGGGGCAGAAGTGCCAGGATTTCCTTCCCAGGATTAAATTTTTTTTTTTCTTTTTTTGATTGGAAGGTGCTAGTGCTAAAGAACTCCCCTAAGCAGGAGACATAAGGGATGTGGGTTCGATCCCCAAGTCATGAAGATCTCCTGGAGTAGGGTATGACAACCCACTCCAGTGTTCTTGCCTGGAGAACCCCATGGACAGAGGAGCCTGGTGGGCTACAGTCCACAGGGTCACAAAGAGTCGGGTAGACCAGAATCTCATGTGCATTTTCATCAAAGATACAAAACATAAAACAGGTGGAATTAACATACAGCTGATCTGAAACAGATGTTTATGTGTTTCCTACAGAGAGCCAAATGATGCAACAGGTCTACTCTGCCACTGTATTAATAAAAGCAGTCACCACAACACATAGGTGTGGCTGGGTTCCAGTACAATTTTATCGACACTATAATTTCCACATGTCAGGAAATTTTACTCATCTTCTGATTCTTCCTTCAACCCTTAAGAAATGTAAACACTAGTCTTAGCTGGCAGGCCACACTAACAGGAGGCAGGACAGATTTGGCACACAGACCGCAGGCTAATGACCCCTGATCTACAAGACCAAAGGTCTAAATTCATTTTAAATCATTTTAAAATCAGCAAATCTCCAGAGTAAAAAATCGTTTTGAACTAGATGCAATTTCATGAGACTAGATTTTTTTAGAGAAGGGCAAAACTCACTCCTCTTGGTAAATTACCTTCATGCATTCACACCTAAAAGAATCTGTACATTTTACCATAATTCAAACTGTACCTTCCAAAAAGAACTGCGTTATGTAGCACAAGAGGTACACAAAACTACAGAAGCCAGACCTGTACTAAGGAAGATTATTCATTCTACTCATCTGAAATTCAAATTTAACTGAGTATCCCGCATTTTTATTTGTTAAACCTGGCAACTCTTCTGGTGTGACCACGGGAACAAAACACTCTCCACATGGTTGGTGGGAGTGTGAACTGAAACTACTCATGGCTCAGACGGTAAGGCATCTGCCTGCAATGCAGGAGACCCACGTTCAATCCCTGGGTCGGGAAGATCTCCTGGAGAAGGAAATGGCAACCCACTCCAGTGCCCTTGCCTGGAAAACCCCATGGACAGAGGAGCCTGTAGCCCATGACGGCAGGCTACATACAGTCCACGGTGTCGCAGAGTCGGACATGACTGAGCGAGGCTCCACTTTCTTATATGGAGGATGTGCACTGTCTATTAGAATTGCATCCATGTATCCTCAATTCTGTTTCTGCAGAATCCAACTAAAAATACACCCACTCATATTCAAAATGACAGTCCGTTCATTGCAGCAGTCTGGAAGTAACCTAAATGACCATCAATAAGGATCTAGAGTGAGTCTGAGTAAGCTCCGGCAGATGATGAACAGGGAAGCCTGGCGTGCTGCAGGCCATGGGGTCGCAAAAAGTTGGACACGACTGAACGACTGAACAACAAGAATAATTCCACAGCCAGAGAGCAGAAAATAAAGCAGTTGTTAAAACAAAGAGGATGCTCTCTCTATAGCCATGCTAGAATAACTCCATGTTCTAAAGCTAAGTGAAAGAAGGTACAAAACAGTGTGAAAAAGTACTGTGTAACATCCATACATGAAAAAAGGAAAAAAAATTTTTAATGCTGATTTCATCTGCATTTATACGTGTAACTAAACTCTAGCAGAGACACCATATACAAATAAGTGATGACCTATATGTCTGTCAGGTAAGAGAGGAAGAGGCAGGAAGTTGAAGGGATCTGGGCAGGCGAGAGACAGAGAAAGATGTTTTCTGTTTTACTTAAACTATATAAAAGTTTACTTTCGTAAACTATAAAAAAGATTACTTTTTTAGTTTTAAAGCAGAAAAATAATTCTTTTTTACTTATATGACTCTCAATTCATCTCTCCCTCTCACCAAAATGGATCACTGCCACATACTGACCTACAAGCTTCCTAGGAGATGTCTGATGATCAGAGTTTTCAAAGTGACCTAGGGGCAAAAAAGGTCACAGGAACCCTGGTAGGAAGGTGAAATCATGACACTGAAGTTTAAAACACAGAGAATCAAAAAGAAACACACAGGCAAAGGATATACCTTTATCCATTCCGTTTTGTCTACAAATTTGGTGGCCAACTTTTCTGGATACACTGAGACAGCCTCCAATAGACAGTACATGACTGGCAAACCTAAAGAAGAAGGAATTCGGATGCATTTTAATGTCAAGAAAAGTGATACACACACAGGGATCACTAAATTCCTTCAAAGCATAAGGTTACATCTTTAGGAGGCATTTCCAAGTTTCACAAAACAAACGTTAACCTGAATATAGTATGTGACTCAATACCGCAAATTTACAGCCTTATTGTCTATAAAAAGATGCCCTGTTCTTCACTCCCACTTCCAAAGTAAAAATATATTAACTATTGTCAGCATTCCTTTCTGCAAAGAGAAATAGTGTATCAAAGCTGAAATTAGACAAGTTTAGGAAAGAAAGATTCACGTTCGGTTATTGGAGTGAAGAGAAAAAATAATTTTGGTGAAAACTGTCAGCTGAGTATAAAATTCAGATTTTTGCTTAAGTGCTTCAGTATCCGTCCCCAGCATCATGACCTCCTACCTCCGACACCTGCTAACAGCTGCTGAAGCAAGCCGATGTAGATCTGCACGGGGTTGGTTTCCCCACTCTTGGAAGATGAGGAGGAGGTAGCCGCCTGGCTGCTTGACATTAAAGTCCGTATGTAGTGTCCAATGGCTGGGGCGTGGTCTTGCATATCAGCTAAACTTTGAGAGGTAGGCACCACCCCCGCACTGTGAGCCAGGCACATGCGCAAGTACAGGACAATCTATGGATGGAAGGAAGAAGGACACCAGATAAGCTTCTCAAAAAAATCGAGGTGGGAGATGTTCTTCAAAGTGACAGTTCCCAGCTTTGATGCCCCCACTATCCTTCATAAAGCTATTCAATAATCCTCACAGTAGCTGGAAAACATGACTCAATATGTGAACTAAAAAAACTGTAATTTTACATAACCAGCTTTTATAATCCAAAGAGTGCTTTTTAATAGAGTTCAATGGAGTTAAAATGCACACTCAACTTTAAAAGTCTAAAACAGGTATAACGAAAATCATTTTTTTTAGAGAGATTTGTGTGTGTTCATGAGAGAGAGACAGATAGACAGAAACCCAGGGCCAATGATCTATTCCTATGGAACTCCAGTTGAATTGAATCCCCACCAGCATAAAAATTTGAGAAAATGGGTTCAAGTCATCTACAGAAGAGTAGCTACAACGTCATTAAAAACCTCTGACACAAATTAGCTGCTCAGGAGTCCTCTAGAAGCGCTTTTCCTTGACAACTGGAGCAGGACTGGCATCAATTCCATCCTAAGTATTCTCACTCACTGTGAACAAGATTATCTCTTGCCATTTATCTCAAGCCAATGACTGAAACATAGCATTTTCCTTAGTAAATGAGGTAAATTAATCTAACCCTCCAACCTCCAAAACTAGATAATCCAAATAACCTCAATATATCGTTGGCTTTAAAATTCAAATCTAATTTGCTGTGAATTCCCAATAGCAATCAATGTAAAGTACCTAGGTCTCTCATGAAGAGAATCTCACTGAGATAAATATATTTCTTGACTCTGCTGTTAACTTCAGCAATATCAATTATCAAGCACTGTTTTTCCTAATAAACAATCTGATATAAAACAATGACATCACTGTCTGGGTTTTTACCTAGAACACAAAAAATTCACGGACATCTCTTTGATTGTGACATTATTATCTTTAAGAACGTTCCGCAAAAGCGAAATAGAAATATACTCCGGTCCTACCTCTCCAAAGGCTGCTGGGTTAAATGGAAGGACAGTGGTCCCAGTCATGTACTTGGCTGGTGTTTTCATTCGATGGGAAGCCTAATAAAAAGAAACCCCCCCAAAACCAATTACTGAAAAACAAAGTGCATGTACCTTTTCTTGACTCAAAAATAACTGTATTTCTAGCTACGTTATTGTCTGCCACTGTTTTTTCCAGTCAAACATTTTTACATTATTCATGCTTGATCGTGCACAGACCTCAAACCCTAAGTGACAGATGTGTTGCCTTTTGACTGGCTTCTTAAAAAGGAAGAAAGCTACAAATTAACTACACTTTAAAGAAAGGAAAAAAAGAAAAAGCTCCAAAGATGCCACAGGAGGAGTAAAAATTAAAAGAATAAACCTACTCTGGGGATCTACTGACACAGCTGCACCAGGGCACTGAATGCCGGCTATTCTCATTAATAATGAAGGTGGGAGAAAAATATTAGCATGAAAGCACCTTTTGCCCCCAATTATGGCAGGGCTACAGGGAAGACAACCATGGTTGCCGCAAACTGCCCTCCAACACCTGTAAGATGTCTGTCTATGCAAAAACCTAAGACCACCAGCAGAGATGAAGGCAGTAAGCTGTCCCCAGCACACTTACAGAAAAATTCATGTACACAGTCGGACAGGTCTGGGTTGTGACTGCCAATCCTCTGATCTACCAGTAAAATAGGAGACTTGCAAAAAGCAGGTATGACGTTCTCTCATGAACACAGGGGAAAAAAATCTGAACTGCTCCCTAAAGTGTTCTTAAATTTACACTGCCTTAAATAATGCCCTTAAAAATAAAGGGCATTCCCTTTATTGGGGGAATTCCCTGGCAATCCAGTGGTTAGGATTCCATGCTCTCACTGCTGAGGGCCCAGGTTCAATCCCTGGTAGGGGAACTAAGATCCCACATCCCACAGGCTGCATGGCCTAAAAAAATAAACACAACTAAGGAGCTAATGTTTTTAAGCATGTCTTGCCAAGGGGAAAAATTTTAAAACACAGCCAAAATGTTGAAGAGCATAAAAGAAACTAAATAATTTAGATTTGGGCAGATTAATTATATTTGAGATTTATATTTTTCTCATCTTGTACCTCCCTCTTGTTGTAAATATTAACATTGTTAGAAACTTTACTACTAGTGTCACCAAAAAAAATGGTATGTTTATTTTCATCATTCACTATATGACTCAAACTAATAATATGAAAGTAAATACCATACCTTTTCTTGGATATAGTATACCATTTCTGGGAAAGATGGCATCTGCTTAGAAGCACTGTCTTTCCTGTTTCTACCAGGAAGACACCTTAAAACTCGTTGTGCCTCTCCATGAACTTCTTCCCGCCTTCCAGAAAGAGAAGAAAAATAAATGAATTTCACCAACCGGAGAATGATCATATGAAGACGAACAGCAGCAATTTTATCTGGAATCTGTCTTAAGTATATTCTTGGCTACATGCAAAGAATCGCAAAATACATGAGAAGCAATCACTTCTTTTACGAAATTTCGTTAGTCACGTGGCTCGCATCTTCAAACTTTACCCACAGGAAATAACAAGACAGGGTATGACTACAGGTCTGCCTGCTGTGTCAAGGGGGCCATATTTTTAACTCTAATACATTGCTTCTAAATTCCACAGACTAATGCTACGAACAACATAAATTTTATTCAATTTTCAACGGAATTTGAAATAAACCCAAGTTCAAATCAACACCTTTGAAACTTACGGGTCTCCTGCGGCTAACAAGAGCAAGTATCTGGAAGGAATATGGTCTGAGGGAAACACCGTGCTGGCAAATTTCACAGCCACTTGTCGAACTTGAACTTCAGGCTATTTGACATATAAACACACACACACACACACAGACACATAACACAGAGATTAAAAAAAGAAAAATTCAAGTAACAACTCATTCCAGTCAAGCTAAGTCGTTTTAACTGTAAACAATCAAAACTTAAGTTGATATTTCAATAAATATATCTAAATAAATAAAAAATCTTTTTAGTCGAGATCCTTAACCATGTTGTTTAAAAGTCTGTGGACAAAGGCATTATTTAAAAAGTGCTTTTATGACCTAAGGGGATATCCAAGTAAAGCAGGAAACCCCACCAAGACCGCTATCAGAGAATCTCTCTGTAGATGCCCATACTCAGCCCGACCATGGGACCAAGGTCACAGGGGCAGTTTCTGGCCACCACCTCTGTTTCCTCAACTCTCAAGCTCTCAGTCACATGAGTGAAATTCATATAGTTTGCAGGGAACACAAACAGACCCTACCTGGAGTCTCTACAAATTTAAAGTAAAATATCGCCAACGCTTTTGGGTTAGCTCTATAAAATTAAAAGTGACTCCAAAGCAAAATCTCAGCTCATATATCCAATTGGGGCTTCCCTCATAGCTCCGTTGGTAAAGAATCCACCTGCAATGCAGGAGAATCCAGTTTGATTCCTAGGTCGGGAAGATGCGCTGGAGAAGGGATAGGCTACCCACTCCAGTATTCTGGCCTGAAGAATTTCATGAACTGTACAGTCCATGGCGTTGCAAGTAGTCGGACACGACAGAGCAACTTTCACTTTCACCAACATCCAATTAACTTAAATAGATCGAGACTGCAATCTACAAAGTTNCCACCTGCAATGCAGGAGAATCCAGTTTGATTCCTAGGTCAGGAAGATGCGCTGGAGAAGGGATAGGCTACCCACTCCAGTATTCTGGCCTGAAGAATTCAATGAACTGTACAGTCCATGGCGTTGTAAGTAGTCGGACGCGACAGAGCAACTTTCACTTTCACCAACATCCAATTAACTTAAATAGATCGAGACTGCAATCTACAAAGTTCGACCAGAAAAAGCAGCTGTGGAGTCTAACGACGCTGAAGCTTTATTCTCATGTACCTTCCCCCTGGGTCAATCCTCCAGCCACAACATCAGTGAGATGAGAGGTGCTCAGAAACATATGCCACCTCATTCATTCAGGTGTTCTTAGTCTTCAGCATTCCCTTTACAGGGCATATACTGAGGACTAGCCTGTATGACTTAGCCCTCAGTCTGGCTGCCTTCCATGTAGTCTGGGAAAACAAACCCAATCACCTATGACTTGGTAATACTGTCATGTGACTTGATGTGCCTAAGTATAAGCAGCGCCCATGTGCACTCTACAAGCATTCCATTTTCTTATGAGGTTACCAATGAAGAGTTTTAAGTATTTGATTCCAATGAGCTTCCAAATAAGCCTATGCTACTTTGCTCATGTTATACGACCATGAAACAGGTACACTGGACACCAAGAGCATTTGACAATGGGACTCTATATACAATAAGATTTCTGAATGTTCATAATTATCCTGTTCTGTTTCAACAGAAGCCAGACATGTTTCTGAACCTTCAGTAATTCCCTCAGTATAAACATGGAAGTCAAATTTAGTGACACGCAAATCACATTAATCTCACCAACATTTGACATTTTCCCCTCTTTAATCTCCCTCTCTTTCTATTCTTAGAAATAGAGGTCAAAAAACTGACTAAAGCAATACATATTATTTTATACTGCATATTATATATCATATATACACATGTGTATATGTATATTGGGCTTCCCTGGTGGCTCAGGCGGTAAAAAGTCTGCCCACAATGCAGGAGATCTGGGTTTGATCCCTGGGTCGGGAAGATCCTCTGAAGGACAAGGCAACCCATTCCAGTATTCTTACTTGGAGAATCGCATGGACTAGGGAGCCTGGTGGGCTACAGTCCATGGGGTCACAAAGAGTTGGACATGACTAAGCGATTAACACTATGTGTATATAACCATGGATATTAAAAATTCTCTTACAAACTTCCACAACAGGCAGATGAAGAGGACTAAAAGAAAGAAGAGTTTGTATGACAGTATTGGCTTATTTCCTAGACTCATTTTGATACATAAAATGTGTCTTTCCTTCTGCTCTTCTCCCCCAATGTTACCTACAGAACTTCACTCCAAGCGGCTGTAGGGCTCAGCTACCAGTTAAAACAAAACACTTCCAATCAGGAGAACGTGACATTAAAAACAGTTCTCCAACAAGGAAGGCTTTAAACATAAGGCCTCTGTGCATATCACTACTCCTTCTTTAAAATCATATTTCCATAATGAAGAATTAAAAACACAGCACTTTAGAATTTTCCATTTAAACAGCTATTTTCTACGCCTAGTTTGTGCCTAGAAACCTTGGTTTGAAAGCCAAGACTGACAATAAAAGACTTTACAGAGGCAAAAAAAAAAAAATCATAAATCACAGTCCAACGGAAAGCAAATACTCCTCTTCATTATTAAGAAGAAAAGCAATTCAAATTCTGATCATAAAAATATAAAATGTGTACACTACCAGCCAGTGTGGTTCACACAGCTGGACCTACCTTTATTAAATACGAGGCCACAAGTGCCTCCATAAGAGTCCGCTGTGCGCCTTCCAAAGTACTGTAAGCTCCAACCATCATGGATAATGCTTCTTGAATAGCGAGTCGCGTCTCAGGCTCCTCCTGTGAAAGATGATAAAAACAGTGTTTCCTTCACGGTCGAGTTTCCAGTGAGCATCCAAACAGAAAGCACACATTTGCCAGGTGTTTCCCTACCTTACACAGGGCTTCAAAAAGCTGCTGCACGAGAGCTATATCCTTAGTGAATAAATGTGGCATTCGACTGCAAGAGAACGTGAGACCATCATTACTACCAAAAATTTCCATACGGCAGAAAAGAACGAAACTAAACACACATGTTCCTAAACTTGCACTTTTACCTCTGGGCACCATGTGAGCATCACTGGGTTACCGCCCCAAAGAACCAAACATAGTTTTAAAGTCAATATTTAACTCTACTGTCTAATCCAAGTAACTCTAGATTAATATACGTGTTATCCAGATAGTCTCACTAGAATATTCCATGCATTCAGTTAACATTTCTGATTTTGAAATAAAGAAAAGAGATGAGACTAAATGCTATTTAAACTAAAGACTCCGGTGACAAGAAGCTCTGTCAACTGCATGCCAGCACACAAGGGACAAGGTCTGTTGACAATGCTGTGCTGTATCAGTTGATCTGAAATGACTGTCTTCTGAGCCCCCAGACTCCTTCCCTACACAGTGCAGAAGAGCCCGACCTAGTCTCCACAGGCCAATACAGAACCTGTGCAGGGGTGCAGGCAGCAGTTAGGCCCACGGAAGATGCTACTCCTCTCACCCCCTGCCCTGAAATACGTGAAGAAACAGGAAACCAGGAAGAAGTGGGTGCAGGAAATCATACTGAACAAAGGAGAAAAAAAAAATCCACCTTTGGAAACTCAAGAATTGTTAACACTATCAGAAAAAAGAATCACTAGAAAAACCCTTGATTATTGATACGATAAACACTAGTAGTAAGTCATAACAAGAAGACTTAAGATCAATCAAATGTCTCTATGTAGGGTACAAGAGAACTAACACGTTAGGACACAATCCAGCTCAAAATCTCATTTCAATACTGCCATTTAATACGGTGACATATCTTCAAATATAAATTAAGACGTCTCACATCATTATCTTTCTACAAGGAAGACATTTCTAAACAACCTATGGCCATTAAATAATTTCCTTTCAGAATCATAACAAATTTATTATCCATCCACTATTAAATGCCACAATTTTTCTTAGTTTACCAACAAGGTATCTCTCACTGAAAAGGAGTTTACTCACCTGGAGAGTTTTCCAACAGCTGAATATGCCATAGACAGTAGCTTAGGGTCCTTGAAATTAAGAAAAAAAAAAAAAGAACAAAAAAGCAGACAGAACAAAAACACAGTAAACGGCAAAACCTTTTTGCTGCAATGAAATGCATTATTTTACTCTTTGTTAAATCTAGGTCTCACTGTGCCTAACTACATGACACCAGAATCTGAACAAAACAAATAAAAATGTCCAAACCCAGGATGCATCAGACTACTAAAAGAAAAAACAAAACAAAACTTTCCATCCCCCANATGAAATGCATTATTTTACTCTTTGTTAAATCTAGGTCTCACTGTGCCTAACTACATGACACCAGAATCTGAACAAAACAAATAAAAATGTCCAAACCCAGGATGCATCAGACTACTAAAAGAAAAAACAAAACAAAACTTTCCATCCCCCACTCACTCCAAAAGGAAAATGCAGAGGTCATATAATAGAAAAGTTTCTCTCCACTGATGCTAACTTCAGGATCCTTTCAATACTATGTAACCTGCAAATATCAAAATTCACCACCAACATACTAGGAAGACAGCTTAACTTATCAGAAAATTAATCACTGCCCAACAGACTAGGATCCACCCTCTCTCAGTCCAAATTTCAGGACGCAGGAGAGCAACTGTCTAAAAATCTGCACTATAGTAAACTGCTTCTTCTCATATCTTTCACCTTAAAAAGTTAAAGGGATCATAGTATTTGGGTGAGTTAGTGAGAGTTCCACTCAAGGTAGAGATAGAATTTTACATTGCTTTATGAAAATCAGGAGTCTGACACTACTTGGAACACAGCAGCACTTCTGTGAGCTGAGGTTTATACACTTCACAAAGGATTCACACACTTACATGGCCACACTTATGGGTCATCTGTTGGGAAGACACGCAGGTGTCATCTAGAGGTTAAGACAATTACAGCCCTGTAGATTATCTGGCCACTCTAATCTAGTCTCGAATATATAGTTTCTCTCCCATAAGCCCCAAAGCATTTTTATTTCTACCAGCCATTCAAAGCATGTATCTATGCCATAGAAATAATCTGAAAGGTTCCCAAGGCCTTAATTAAGCACCATGCAAGCTCTGTTCACTCAACAGAAGACAGGACAGTCAGGCCTAGGACTGCCCCAAAGCACAGCTGCACAGCAAGTGAACAGTTTTCAATAATAATNGAAATAATCTGAAAGGTTCCCAAGGCCTTAATTAAGCACCATGCAAGCTCTGTTCACTCAACAGAAGACAGGACAGTCAGGCCTAGGACTGCCCCAAAGCACAGCTGCACAGCAAGTGAACAGTTTTCAATAATAATATCTACTAACACGCCTTCACTATGCTAAATCAGCTCATTTAATCTTCACAATCATCTATAATCACTTAATCTTCGCCATAATCCAATGAAATGATAGTATTAGCCTCATTCTTCTAATAAAGAACAGAGGTCCGAAGAATTTAAGTTACTCACAAAGCAACAAACCTAGGATTCAAACTCAATTCTAACTCCAAGTGGCAAAATACTGGTCACTGTACTACTGCAAACATGCATTCATATTTAGCTAAGACTTAGGAAAAGAACATTAACTAGAGTTCTTAAAACTTTACCTTTTTTCCTTTTAGCCAATTCCCTTGAAACACTAGAAATGGTAAGAGTGATACAGCAAGAAAAAACAGGATTTGAAAAACTACAATCCAAGGAATCCTCATCCCACTTAGCTTAAGGAATCAAAAATTTACTGAATGCATGTTTTGACAGTTTTGAATCAATAAAATCTCAGTCTCTAAGAATTAACAATTTCTCAATACAAGCAAATCCAAATAGACCTATATGGAAATAAATCATAAAATAAAATCTAATTCTTTCCATTCCATTTTTATGCAGTTTCTAAAACGTACCAGCTTTTTAAAATGTTACATAAAGAAATGATAAGACCACCTCAAGGTCCATATCAATTTTTAATGCTTATTTCCCAAAAAGGGGGCAAAAGATGGTGGTAATTTCTGAAATTTGCACCACCTCAAAATGTTAAGAAATGATGGAATAACAGCAAACTTTAACTGTATCAACATACAGACCAGGAAAGTTTATAATGGAATTTAAAAACTAAAATATTAACAAAAATTAAAAAAAAAAACCAAGTCACTTACTTCTTTATATTCATTGATTAGCTTGGTGAGACCATTCAAAAGCATTGGACCTAATGGCTTAATCTTGATTTCTGGACAGCTTGTTAAAAAACAACACATACACAAAGCAAGATGTAAGAATCTCGTAATTACGTATTGTTTCAGATTATTACTTAAAGCAGAGACATAAATGACATAAGTTTATATAATCTATCAAAATGTGACATATTTTAAGGCAAGCAAACACATTTTCTTTCTAGGTGAGATGCTCTTACATCCCTTCATCACTCTGAACGGCTTGAAAACTTTATAAACAGTGCAAAAAACTTACGTTACACAAATGTGATGCACAAATTGCAAGGATAATGTCCTTAATTTTGAATTTGTATTTGTACCAAAGAGTCCATCATACACCACCTATGAAAACAGAACATCAAGAATACCAATTAAGATGAACAGCAATTTATTATTTTCAAATACGACTGAGGATCCAACAGTAGGTCTTTTGCATTACACTTTGTTCTTCAAAATTAATGCAGTTCTCTTTTTTCACCAAGAATTTTACCTGATGGCCGTGGGAAGCCAACAAGTAGCTTCAATAAACCATCTGGATAACAAACACAGTGGTTGATGGTTCCAGTCTGTGCTATTTGTGGGGCTTCCACTAGGAAGCAGCAGAGAGTTCATGCTGCAGTGGGCCACGACTCTCCCGCAGAGAAGATGCTTTCAAAATAAGTTCACATGTAATTAAGAAACCTAATACCTCCCAAATAACTGAATCTCCTGATGTCCTCTTCGGGAGAGTGGCGGCCCACTGCAGCATGAACTCTCTGTTGCTTCCTAGTGGTAGCTTCCACTGCGTCTCTTATCCAGACGGTTTACTGAAGCTACTTGGCAGCTTCCTACAGCCATCAGCTAGAATACTTGCCTGAGAGACTGCGTTAATTTTGAAGAACAAAGTGTAGTACAAAAGATCACAAACTGATCGCAAGGACCACAGCCTTGTCTAACTCAATGAAACTATGAGCCAGGCTATGTAGGGCCACCCAAGACAGATGGGTCGTGGTGGAGAGTTCTGACACAATGTGGTCCACTGGAGAAGGGAATGGCAAACCACTTCAGTATTACTGCCTTGAGAACCCCAAACAGTATGAAAAGGCAAAAAGACAAGACACTGGAAGATGAACTCCCCAGGTTGGTAGGTGTCCAATATGCTACTAGAGATCAGTGGAGAAATANAATGTGGTCCACTGGAGAAGGGAATGGCAAACCACTTCAGTATTACTGCCTTGAGAACCCCAAACAGTATGAAAAGGCAAAAAGACAAGACACTGGAAGATGAACTCCCCAGGTTGGTAGGTGTCCAATATGCTACTAGAGATCAGTGGAGAAATAACTCCAGAAAGAATGAAGATAGAGCCAAAGCAAAAACAACACCCAGTTGTGGATGTGACTGGTGACGGAAGTAAAGCTCGATGCTATAAAGAACAACACTGCATAGGAACCTGAAATGTTAGGTCCATGAATCAAGGCAAATTGGAAGTGGTCAACAGGAGATGGCAAGAGTGAGCATCAATATTCTAAGAATTAGTAAGCTAAGATGGACTGGAATGGGCGAATTTAACTCAGATGACCATTATATCTACTACTGTGGGCAAGAATCCTTTAGAAGAAATGGAGTAGCCATCATAGTCAACAAGAGAGTCCGAAATACAGTACTTGGATGCAATCTCATAAACGACAGAATGATCTCCATTCCTTCCCAAGGCAAATCATTCAATATCACATTAATTCATGTCTATGCCCCAACCAATAATACTGAAGAAGCTGAAGTTGAACGGTTCTATAAAGACCTACAAGACCTTCTGGAACTAACACCCAAAACAGATGTCCTTTTCATTATAGGGGAGTGGAATGCAAAAGTAGGAAGTCAAGAGATACCTGAAGTAACAGGCAAATTTGGCCTTGGAGTACAAAACGAAGCAGGGCAAAGGCTAATAGAGTTTTGCCGAGAGAACACACTGGTCATAGCAAACACCGTAAGAGAAGACTCTACATATGGACATCACCAGATGGTCAACATCGAAATCAGACTGATTATATTCTTTGCAGCCAAAGATGGAGAAGCTCTAAACAGTCAGCAAAAACAAGACTGGGAGCTGACTCTGACTCAGATCATGAACTCCTTATTGGCAAATTCAGACTTAAAATGAAGAGTAGGGAAAACCAGTAGACCATTCAGGTATGACCTAAATCAAATCCTTTATGATTATACAGTGGAAGTGAGAAATAGATTCAAGGAATTAGATCTGATAGACAGAATGCCTGAAGAACTATGGATGGAAGTTTGTGACACTGTACAGGATGCAGTCACCAAGACCACCCCCAAGAAAGAAATGCAAAAAGGCTAAATGGCTGTCTGAGGAGGCCTTACAAATAGCTGAGAAAAGAAAAGACACAAAAGGCAAAGGAGAAAAAGAAAGATATACCCACTTGAATGCAGAGATCCAAAGAATAGCAAGGAGAGGTAAGAAAGCCTTCCTCAGCGATCATGGCAAAGAAATACAGGAAAATAATAGAATGGGAAACACTAGAGAGTTCTTCAAGAAAATTAAAGATACTAAGGGAACATTCCATGCAAAGATGGAAACAATGAAGGACAGAAATGGTATGGAC
>SJYV01003630.1:0-20674 GCA_006410875.1 Neotragus pygmaeus
CCTGGAGAATCCCCATGGACAGAGGAGCCTGGCAGGCTACAGTCCATGGGGTCACAAAGAGTCGGACACAACAGAGCCACTAACACTTTCACTTTCAGCATATTTTATGTTGTCATTTTGACAGACACATGTGGCTAACTTATTTAGTCAGTCTATTCTTGTTGGCTTTTAGGCTGTTTGTAACAAAAATCCTAACAGCCCAATCTTTAACTGCATCCTTAATTCCTTTCTTAGGCTGAATCCTCGGTAGTTTAAGTGCTGAAGGATCTTGCTATCATCCTTCCAATAAGTTTGTTCTAGAGCTAGTAGGTAGAGGAAAATCCAGCCGCCTTCCTCCTGCCCTGAGCAAGCCTTTGTGTACAACTGCAAATACTGTAGAAATATAGCCTATTTCTATTAGAAAATTAAATTCTTTCTGATGTGAAGTAGAATATCCTTATTGGAAAACAGTTATTCGCAGTATCTCTGGGGTTTACAGATTTTGCAGTGACCTGTGGAGTCATTTGAGGATAAGGAGAGCCGAGTCTGTCTGAAGGTCCTGGATGTGCAGCGCCAGGTTGGGTGATGTGTAATGTCTGGTCCTCCTGGGTCGGGTGCTGTGTGTGCTCTGATCATCCAGGGATAAAATCCAGCTTGTTATCTCTCCTGTTGTTCAATACACAGACCTGCAGGGGGAGTGTGAATACATGTGCCTCCAATCTCACAGCCAGAATCTCCCAATTAACTGCAAACTCTGGGTTTCTCAAACTGAATTTTTGTTTGACTTTTCCACATGAAAATGAAAGTGTTAGTCGCTCAGTCAAGTCCAACTCTTTGTGACCCCACGGACTATGGCCCGCCAGGCTCTTCTGTTCATGGGATTCTCCAGGCAAGAATACTGGAGTGGGTAGCTATTCCCTTCTCTGGGGGATCTTCCCAACCCAGGGATCAAATCTGGGTCTCCTGCATGNGTCCAACTCTTTGTGACCCCACGGACTATGGCCCGCCAGGCTCTTCTGTTCATGGGATTCTCCAGGCAAGAATACTGGAGTGGGTAGCTATTCCCTTCTCTGGGGGATCTTCCCAACCCAGGGATCAAATCTGGGTCTCCTGCATGGCAGGCAGATTCCTTACCCTCTGAGCCACCAGGGAAGCTTGACTTTTCCATAAGATATGGGACATTTGCCTTTAAGAAGAATTTAGACATTGACACAAACACTGTGGAAGAAATCAAAATAGCAATGCTTTCTCAATACTAAAGGACATAAGCACATTTAATTCTAGATGAATGTGGCTAAAAGATGCCTTTTGCTAAATTAGAAGGGGTGAATTTTGCACCAAGCAAGAACCAGGTGAGTTCTGAGTATAACTGGCCCCGCCAGTCCCAACCTCCGGGCTCGCCTCGGTTTCCAGCCTCCCCTGCAGGTGAAGCCGAGGACGGCATCTCGGGGAGCATCGGTGAGGTCTCACTCCCTTCACTCTGCCTGGGCGCTTCAGGTGGAAACCTCAGCAGAACGCGTGTGGGAAGCTGGTGTCCTTGGATCAGCTCTGTACACTGGCCAAGAAATAAAGCTCTTAAAACCTTTTATTTGGAGATTAAGGTGGATTTTAATGCCCTTGTGAAAAATACTACAGGGAGGCTCGGTGACAACCTGAAGGGGTGGGATGGGGTGGAGGTGGCAGGAAGGTTTAAGAGGGAGGGGATATATATATATATATATATACCTGAGGCTGATTCATGTTGATGTATGGCAGAAACCAACACAATATTGTAAAGTCTTTATCCTCCAATTAAACATAAATAAGTTAAAATAGTAATAATAATACAGGGAGGCCCCCTATACCCCTTACTCAGTCTTTCTAGTGGCAGCAACTTGCGTAACCAGGGAACAGTATCACAACAGGAACTTCACAATGTAATGAGTTGATCCATCTCATTCAACGTTCACGCATTGGTGTATTCAGGTCCGGGCACCTTTATTGCCGGGGCAGAGCCGTTCGGCACCGTCACGGTCTGTACTCAGCAGCGCCGTCCCAGGGATCGCCCCTTCTGCAGCAGATGCCCACCCCCCCTTCTCACCCACTGTCCTCTGACACCTGCCCTCCATCCGCACAGTGCTGACATTTCGAGAGCGTTATGTAAATGCAGACTTCCCCGGCACAGTCTTCTGAAATTGGCTCTTTTCACTCAGCACAATGTCTGAGGACTCTTCCACACATGTTTGTGGCTGAGCAGCGTCCGTGCTGGGGGTGGACCACAGTTTGTTTCACTCACTGGAGAACATCTGGGTTCCTTCCAGAGTTTTTATGGGACATTTGAGCACAGGTTTTTGTGTGAATGTTTTTGTTTTGTGGGGATAAATATTTAGGAATACCATTGCTGGGTCATATGGTGAATGAATGCTTTAATTTTTTGTTTTTGATGTTTTTTCTTTTTTTACTGTGGTAACAGTCACATAACATACAACATATAGTTTCAACCATATTTAAGTGCCCAGCTCAGTGGTACTAAGCACATTCACATTGTTGTGGAACTCTCACAGTTGTCCATCTCTCGAAGTTTTCACTTTCCTAGATTGAAACTCTATTGCCATTAAACACTAGGGCCCCCATTCCCCCTCCCCAGCCCTCTGACTCTGTGAATTTGACTATTCTAGGGATCTCGTGTAAATGGGATCAAACAGTGTTTGTCTTTATCTCATGTATATTGGAATGCATTTTTAAGGTTGACTCAATATCCTGCAAACAGATTGTACTCTCTTTGTTTTCCCTGTGCTACACAGTAGGTTCTGATTAGTTATTTATTATATACATCAGTTCAGTTCAATCACTGTCATGTCCGACTCTTTGCGACCCCATGGACTGCAGCACACCAGGCCTCCCTGTCCATCACCAACTCCCAGAGCCCACCCAAACTCATGTCCATTGAGTCGGTGATGGCATCCAACCATCTCATCCTCTGCCATCCCCTTCTCCTCCTGCCCTCAATCTTTCCCAGCATCAGAGTCTTTTCCAATGAGTCAGCTCTTCCCACCAGGTGGCCAAAGTATTGGAGTTTCAGCTTCAGCATCAGTCCTTCCAATGAACACCCAGGGCTTCTCTCCTTTAGGATGGACTGGCTGTACTATTATATACACAGTAGTGAGTGTATGTCAATCCCAATCTCCCAGTTTATNCAGGTGGCCAAAGTATTGGAGTTTCAGCTTCAGCATCAGTCCTTCCAATGAACACCCAGGGCTTCTCTCCTTTAGGATGGACTGGCTGTACTATTATATACACAGTAGTGAGTGTATGTCAATCCCAATCTCCCAGTTTATCCCCCACCTTCCTCACCCCTGGTGTCTGTATGTTTGCCCTCTACGTCTGTGTCTATTTCTGTTTTGCAAACAGGTTAGTCTGTACTGTTTTCTAAATTCCATATATATGTGTTAATATATGAAATTTTATTTTCTTTTTCTGACGGACTTCTCTGTATGACAGTCTCTAGGTCCATCCGTGTCTCTGCAAATGGCATGATTTCGTTCTTTTTATGGCTGAGTAATATTCCCTTATGTATATGTATCACATTTTTAAAATCTATTCCTCTGTTGATGAACGGCCTAATGAATATTTCATTTTGAAAGAAACTGTCCAACTGTGGTCTAGGCTGGCTGGACCCTTTCTCATTCCCACCAGCAGCATAACAGTGGTTTAGGTTGTTTGCATCTTTTCTCTGCACCAAGCATTTGATGTGGTCACCAGTTTCTAAAATCTTCTCCGTCTGATAGGTATGTAAGGATGGCTTGTGGTAGTTTTTTTGGGTTTTTTGTTTTATTTTATTTTTAATTGAAAGATAATTACTTTACAATATTGTGATGGCTTCTGCCATACATCAACATGAATGAGCCATAAGTGTCCCCTCCCTCTTAAACCTCCCTCCCTCCTCCCACCCCATCCTACCCCTCTAGGTTAGCACAGAGCACTAGCTTTGGATTCCCTGCATCATAGAACAGATTCCCACTGGCCATCTACTTTTACGTGTAGTTACGTCATGGTGGTTTTAATTTGCCTTTCCCTCACGATTACTGAGGTTGACCATCTTTTCATGAGATTAAAAAGTCCATATCTGTACATGTCACACTTTTGCATAAAGCTTCTTTCCCAGCAATATAAGAAAAGCAGATGATCTGTGGCTTTGTAATTAAGATAGGAGCAGTTTTTGCTTCTGTGATTCATGTCTGCTCCCACATCACCAGAGTGTAACAACCTGGTTCCTTTCTCCTCCTTGGGGAGATTTTTCCTGTTTTGATGGGTTTGGATATTTTTACGTTTTGCTCCCTGCGAGTTGTCTGCTTTATCTGTGTAGACACGAGGGCTTGTGTATAAAGCCCAGTGCCAGAGTTTGGACGGCAGGCCTCTGGGATCCTGTTTTCACTGTCCAGGAACAGGAGGTGTGACTCGAGGCGGAGGGGAGGCAGGTTCCGGTGTCCTCTGGGTGATGGTCTCTGAGCTCTTGGCACAGAACCAGTGACTGATCATTTATTATCAACTCACAAGCCTTGACCAAATGTTTCCATGATGGAGACCCTATGCCTTGATGATGCCACATCAGTCCCTTTATCTTCCTGATTCTGGGTCAATTCTGGGCTCCTGGGAGGGGTCTGAGTTGTTTCACCTTGACCCTCACCTTTTCATAACCTCTCCTATGCTTTTTCACAAGACCACTCTAGGGGTATTCTTGAAACCTGGGGTCGTTGCTTGACCATTTGGAAAGCGCATAACTTGTCCCCAAAGTGAGTGTTACTCGCTCAGTCGTGTCCGCCTCTTTGCAGCCCTGTGTGGTGTAGCCTGCCAGGCTCCCCTTTCCATGGGATTCTTCAGCCAAGAATGCTGGAGTGGGTTGCCATGCCCTTCTCCAGGGGATCTGACCAATCCAGAGATCGAACTTGGCTGTCCTGTATTGCAGACAGATTCTTTACTGCTGAGCCACCAGGGTGAGCCCTAGTTCAGAGGGGAAAAAAAAGAGAAGAAAAGAAAAATAGTTCCCTCCCAATATGAATATCTAACTATCAAATATGAAGACCTCCTTCCTTTATTGTTTCAGTTTATAATTTCATGCCACGCAAACTCAGCAGGACAGCATGTGCTGTGCACCCCCACACCCCCAAGTGCTGTATTTACACCATTGGTTTAAGAGCAGCTGATGGCATGAGGTCTGATCACTTGTCAGGCTTGATCGCGCTATTCCTGCCTCCTTGGAGTCAGGGTGGAACTTCCCTAACAGTAGAAAGTCTTTTTTTTTTTTTTTGCGACATCTTCCATCTTTGTATTTTCTGGTTTGCCTTCACAAGAGGAGGATTACAACACAACCTTTCCTTTCACTGTTATGACTGTGATGTCACAGAAACTTGAGAAGCGATGGTTTCATCACCTGTATCTTCAGGGGTTCCTGTATTCCAAGGGCAGAAGTTCAGCGCATCATTGATTTTTTTCTGTGTAGATGTCATGATGCTCATCTCCAAACAAACTGACGGTTAAAGCACTCCGAGGTTTAATTCTCCATTCTATACACAAATATCCAAGAGGAAAATAGCATAGTTGTTCCAACATCGTGGCCAAATCTCTCCAGAAGCACTCTGGCCTGTAGGTTATCCTGTGAGCAGATGCACAGATTCTTTCTCCAAGCAGACTTGAATCACAATAGAGGTTGGAGAAGATATCATGGTGTCTTGAAAATGTATTTAACTAATATTGGTTAAGCACTGACTGGTCCAGGCACTCCCCAGGTGAGGAGGATGCAGTGATGTGAGACCAAACCCCTGACCCTTGGAATGGAACGTTCTAGTGGGTTGTGCCATGTGAAACAAGTAGATTGAGAAACACAAATAATAACCTTTTAGATAATGATAGAAACAGGGAAGTGAGGAAATACTGATGGGTTGTGGGCATGGGGTGGAAACATCAAAAACAATTTTTTAATTGATTTCAGTATATAACAAAGGCTGATCATGCCCACTGCTGCCCTTGATTTTTGTCCTGGGGTTTATAATAAGCAGGTGTATGAGTGAGTGTGTATATGTGTGTGTGAGAGAGAGAGAGAGTGAGAGAGAGAAAGCACCAAAGCTTAAAAGGAAAGCATTGGATGTAATCACACAGGGTTAGAAGACCAGTGACCTCATTCTTAAAGAGGAGAGTCCCTGTACTATATCTCCCACTCCGTATCAACAAAGTGCTGTATGTACAGAAGATTGTCAGCAAGAATTTTTAAAATTATTTTTTATTGGAGTATAGTTGTTTTACAGTGTTGTGTTATACTGAACAGCAACATGAATCAGCTATATATACATGTATATCCCCTCTTCCTTGGATTTCCTTCCCGTTCAGGTCACCATAGAGCACTGAGTAGGGTTCCCTGAGCCATGCAGTAAGTTTTCATTAATTATCTAAGTTATACAGTGTCAATATATATCATAGTGTATATATGTCATCATAGTGTCATCAATACATACATCATAGTGTATACATGTCAATAAGAATTTTGAAGGAAGGCATGAGTACAAAAATGCATGGGGGCAGATAGCTAACAGAGTAGATAAATGAGTGTGCTTGATCATGTTTTAGATCAGGGATCAGGAAGCTTCCTCTACAAAGGGAAGCAGTAGATATTTTTGGTTTTGTGGGCCACGTGCTCTCCAATGCAACTACTCAGCTCTGCTGCTGAAGCGTGAGGCAGACGCCACATGACCAGTGAGCGTGGTTACACTGTTGAACAACTGTTCACCACAGATGCAGAGCAAGCAGCAGTGTGTTTAGATCACACCATTTTCTGGGGGTGATCGAAGAGTATCTAATGGCAAGTGATGTTAGAAGCCAGATCTATAAAGACTCAGAGACTCCAAAGCGTGTACAGAATGGGCTCAGGGAAGTATCCTTTTCCCCACGAGGCTTCTGGAAGTTGCCAATAGTGGGATTTCTGCCTTGATTGGACTTTGATTGGATCCGCTTTCATCTGCACCATGAAGATCTGGGAACGTTGGAAAATCGGATTGGAGAGCCAGTAAGTGATTATGGTCCTAAAAATCGGATTGTAAAGAAAGCTTTGGACGGTCGGCCTGGCCCAACAGACTGCAAACTGAGGTCCATCACCCCAGCCAGGGGTCTGTTTCAGTAGAGCCCACAAAATAAGCATGGCTTCTATCTCCTTAAAGGGTCATAAATAGGAGGAGAAGAGTGGGGGGAGGAGGGAAGGAGGAGCAGGAGGAGGGGGAGGGAGAGGAGGAGACAAGGGAACTAGGGCGAGGCGAGCGTTGAGGGTGAGAGCCCCTCTGTGTCCCTGGAACCCTAACTTGCTATTGAATACGTGGCCCTTGCAGAGGAAGCTGGCTGCCCNAGGAGGGAAGGAGGAGCAGGAGGAGGGGGAGGGAGAGGAGGAGACAAGGGAACTAGGGCGAGGCGAGCGTTGAGGGTGAGAGCCCCTCTGTGTCCCTGGAACCCTAACTTGCTATTGAATACGTGGCCCTTGCAGAGGAAGCTGGCTGCCCCCTGACTAGAGTGGAGAGACTGTTTGACAGTGGAAGGGCCTAGTGCCGTCTGGTAGCAGGAAGTGCCAGGCGGTGCCTGGGTGGGTGGGCACCCCGTGCATGCTCGTAGCATCCAAGCACGTGCCACGGAGGACCCTGCACTCCCCATCCGGGGTGTAGGACCCAGCGTGGCTGCTGGTCGCCCTGCCCAAGGGACGGTGTGTGCTCACATCTGGGGGGCAAGGTGGGGGGCAGACGTCACTGCTGGAGTGGGAACAGTGGGTGCAGGGACAAGGGTCTCTCTGAATTCCTCCCTGAAGAACCTGGTCCATCGGAGAAGAAAACGTTTTCATCATCAAGATGGGATGTTTGGGAAAGAAGTCCCTTATCTTCCCATGTTTATCCAACAATAGAGTCAGGTTTTTAAATCTTGACAATGCGCCACATCCGTGGGTACAAAGTGCTTCCCAGAAGACTGTGATTTCCATCCACGCTTCTGTCATTTGTTGGAGCAGATTCTCCGTCATCTGTCATTGAAAACAGCGCCCTGAAACTTATCATAAGCTTGCAAACACATCCACAGAGAGAACGTGAGTCTGTCACTTGTGTTGTGACGTCCCAGGTGCCCAAACGGCCACCCCTGGGGGAGCGTCTGCAGAAGCAACTCGGCTTAAAAAGTGTAAACTGGGACTCCCTGGTGGCCCAGTGGTTAAGACTTCCCCTTCCCATGCAGGAAGTGTGGGTTCCATCCCTGGTGGGGGAACCAAGACTCCGCATGCTTTGAGGCCAACAGACCCAAACATAAAACAGAAGCAATACCGTAACAGATTCAACAAAGACTTTAAAAATGGCCCACATCAAATCCAAAGTGGAAACTCATCTGCTTCATGTTTTACTGTAGGTACATTCACACAAGAGCTTCCCTGGTGGCTTAGGGGTAAAAAATCTGCCAACAATAAAAAAGACTCAGGTTCGATCCCTGGGTCGGGAAGATCCCTGGAAAAAGAACTAGCAACCCACTCCAGTATTCTTGCCTAGAGCATCCCATGGACAGAGCAGCCTGGCAGGCTGCAGTCCACAGGGTCTCACAGAGTCAGACACAGCTCGTGACTAAGCAGCAGCAGCAGCAGCACATACGTATACATGGAATATTTAAATATATTTTTAGATGCAAGTCGTTTAAGTGCAAACATCAGTTTGCCATTCAAGCAACTCTATGAAAAAAAATTGCAAATCTCAGTTGAACTGTTGGGAAGTAAAATAATTCTTGTTTGGGAAAAATTTCTGTTACTCTTTCTGGAGGCTGATAATGATTATAAACAATCATTTAAGTATCAATGACACTAATTCTAATTCTCCGAATACAGAAATTGACAGTGGTTTTAGGTATGTTCTGAATGAAAATAAGCCAACACATTCTGTTTACTTTTTTTAAACCTGAAAGCGTAAATCACATTTTTGTTATCCGTATTTGCAAACACTGCTGGTAACTTAAGAATATACAGTCCATGGGCAGGGGTAGGGCTTATGTGGAAACTGTACTTTCTGCTCAAGTGTTTTGTGAACTTAAATCTCTTTTTTAGAAAAGTTTACAGAAGAGAAACTGCTTCCATGTTTGATGCCACCTTCCACGGAATTCTACACATGATGAGACCTTCATGGTTCAATATTCCTCCAACTTCTAATACATGGAGATCAAGCTCTGCTCAGTCTGTTTTCTTCCACCCCCTTGGGATTGTTGGATTCCAGGGTTGTTTTCTTTTCAGAAACATGAAATGAATTAATTTCAGTGGGCTTCCTGTATTCACCCAGCATCAGCTGGGGGATGAGGAGAGTGAGGCAGAATCCCCAGGGGGATAGGGAGCCAAGGTCCTCCCTCGGGAGCAGATGGTTGGGGGCCTCAGTGAGAAAATGCATGTTAGAAGGGAGAACCTATTAAGCTACAGATGACTGACTTCAGAGCATTTCCCCTCCAGTTAGCACATGGATGTTCAATAGTGGAGGCCAAAGTCTTCTTCCTTAATTTGCCCCCATTCTGCCTTGGAACTAAGCATAGAGTTCAACCTCTCCTAGCTACAGATTGTCCAGGGTGCATAGCAGACACTCTTCACGGCCATTCTGTCTCCCTGCTTTGTTGCGGCTGGCAGAATCTCACTTTGTCCCTGAGTGTCCTGGGACCGTGGGCTTCTTCTTGTCCAGGGTTGAATCCTAACTGGCCTGAGATAACCACAGTAATTCAGTTCCCCTTGTTAGTGATGGTTCTGTATGGACCAGGTAGCCCAATCCCAGCCTCTGCAGCTGGGAAACCATCCCCCTGCCCCCCAAATGAAACAAAGCTTGGGTTGGGAGCCAGGAATCTCTTCTTCCCTGAGCTGGGTGCAATGCTGGCAGTTACTGCTGCAGTGAAAGAAAAGCCGAACGGATTTCAGCAAAGGGTTTACTCTGAGTTATTGAGTTAGCTGGTCTTTGAACCACCCAACCCTGAGACTTCTAATGTGGAACACTGAATTGCAACCATTTAAACTATTTTTCATGGAATATTCTGCTGCCTGTAACTGAGGATATCCTATCAACACTGATCCTGGACAAGAGACATGACTCTTTGAAGATGTCCATATGGTAAAGACAAAAGTGGCAACATCGGTTGACAGAGGACATTGTTCTAATTTATCATAATGACAAGATGGTTGGGCCGCAGCCCACAGAGCAAGTTAATATGGAATTTGTTTGACAACCACGCAGAAGAGACAGAATTGTTGGTAATCAGTGAAGGTCAAAAGGAATCTGTTTTCTGTTTTGCTTTCCTGTTTCTACCATTTTCTAACCCAGAGCTGCACAACATCACGGTCAATACAGAAGAGTTCAGTGTGCGTAGGGATCTGCAGCAAAGCCGGAGGAAGAGGCAGCGGAAGGGCAGCGCTGTTGTCTTGTTTTCTTTTCTCTCCGGCATTCGCTTTGGCTGCTGTGCTGTCCTGTGAGATGAAGCCAACAAGAAGGCTTGGCCTTAAATTACAGATTTGCATCTGCATGCGTCTGACCCAGTTATAGCAAAAAAGGACATGTGGAAATCAAACTTGGAATTAGGTCATGGAGTCTCATGACGCTTGACAGACATTTTACCTTTTTGTTCCTGGCAGATTTTGCAGAAACGTGTTTGGATCAACAGATTGCAAATCAGAAACTGGCGCTAGTTCCCACAATATCTGACAAAGTTTGTTTTTTTTTTAGAATATTTAAAGCAGGATTACTATACCTGCCCAAATGAATGTTCCCATGGCACTGCCACCTTGGGCGAAAGTGATGACACGTTGTTTGCTATTGTTTCCATCTTCATTTAAAACGTAGTGTGCAGACCTAAGGGCGTGGCTGGACTAAGCATTTTGCAGATCTCACACCAAAATCTTTTCCTGGCCGACTCATATGTATTATTTCCAAGGTTGTCTTAGACTTTGGATTGTTTTAGAAGTGCAGTCAAAAGTGGGAGCTAAAAACTGTGATCATCCCTGTTGCTGATCCTGTTCACACGGAGCACACTGTTGAACCACTAGTGGACAAGGTGCAAGTGGGGGAGCTGGAAGAAAACGCCAGGAGCCACAGGAACTGTGGACGCGTCTTCTCTTCTGGCTGGCACAGCAGCCGTGGTGGCGGACACTTTATAATCTCTCCTCTTGTGGCAGACCCAGGGGGCACAGCCCTGGCAGTAATGCCACTGCTTCTTAGGTGGAGCTCACGTATCTGTACAGCACACAGTAGCCCGTGATCACGTGAGTCAAGTACCTGCTGACGTGCATTCGCAGTGCTGTGAATGATCTCAGCTGGTACATAGTCATTATTTACAAAACGTGGGGCAAGAGAGCCTGGACACAATATCTTGGCTAATTTGCTTTCTTTGAACCCCAGTGTTCCAGAAGACTGAGTGATATATACCGAAGAAACAAGGAAGCTGGAGAAACTATGAAGTGTGTGCTTGGCCACGACCTAGGCTTGTAGCAATAATCTTGGCTTTTAGAACGGAAGCAGAGCACATTGGACCACGGGCCAGCGAGGCAGCACTGTGCCATCTGACTTTTTAAGGTCTATTCAGGTCCTCCGGCCATTTTTTATTTTACAATTTGTTATTATTTTGACAGTGCTGGGTCTTCACTGCGGCATATGGACTTCTCTCATTGCAGAGCCGGGGCTCAGTAGTTGCGGTACATAGGGTCTGTTGGCCCGTGGCACGTAGGATCTTAGTTCCTTGACCAGGGTTCAAACTTGCGTCCCCTACATTGGGAGGGGGATTCTTAACCACTGGACCACCAGGGAAGCCCCTGCCTTCTGACTTTAAGAGCAATGCCCTGGGGGTTCACTGGGCAGGAAACTTCAGGCTGGCCAGGTCACTGGGAACGGAAACGGTGGAAGAGACAGCGGTGCTCTGTGCTCGGCGGGGCGGTGCCTCATGCCCTCCTGGCTCTGTTGTGTTGCTGCTTCTCTGCTACAGAGAAGACGTGAGCTCAGCTCTGACAGGTTCCAGTGGGTGTGGGAAAGCCTACCCTCCTTCTCTAGTCCACTGGGCTTCATAATTCTTCATTCTAGCCCTCACATGGAATATATGGGCTATATCAGATTTTAGGATTTCTTTATACTTTCTTATCTTATTCTCAAATTATTTCTCATTCTATTTTAAAATCTCCTGAAAATTCACTGGTCTTTTTCTTTTTTTTTTCCCTAATCACTTCAATTTCAGAGATGAGACCTCAGCCTCACACTTGTCCAACCTAATATCTGGCCAGGCCTCAACCTCTAAGACTATTTCTTACACTTTTGGTTGGATGCAAGCAGTTAGAGTGAACACCTTCCTTTTGCGAGAGAAAATTGGCTTTGGACACATTCTGCAATTATACATTTTTCAACTTAGAGCTCCATGCTGTTTGTTAAAAGCCCTCTTTGGGGGAATTATAAAGTGCCTAAACTTTGTGATTTTGGAACAAATATATAGGACAGGACAGTGTTTTCGTGCCTTGAAGTCAGAACCACATCCTCATTCTCTAAACTTCACTTTTTCTCTAAAAGCATCCTGACCACATGTGTGTCCTTCATCCTAACCAGCTGTGAGATGAACTGGGAGAGAGCATGGAATCCTTTTCCGAGTCTAGGTTTCTGGTCTTAAGGGTACTTTAAACTACTCCCTGCTTGTATAACTTATCTTTTCCACACGTGTGAGATTACATACTCATGGAAATATTAATAGAGCCTGCATTTTGGCTCTCACTTGGTCTGAGAAAGGAGAAACTGGCCCCGGATGGTTCGCACATCTCATCAACTTTTTCCAGAGTGGCTCCTGCTGCCTGAGTTGGTGACAGCCTCCCCGGACACGATCCATTCCAGCCTCTCCCTCATCCCTTTGTGCAGCTGCTGCGTTTTCCTCCAAGATGCTGTGTTTGCACTCTGGCATCTGCTCTGCAGCTGGGAGAAATCCACACGGGACAACGTGAAGGGCCCCTTGGTTGGGAAACCCCTGGAAGGTGAGGATGCTTGAACGGGTCAGGTCCTGGGATCATGTTTATGAAATGCCCTCGTAACATCATGAAGCTCCACTTGCTACGTCTCTTTTCCAAGGCCCAGAGGGAACTTCAATATGTAAGGACACTCAGGAGGCCACGTCCGTTTGTTTTCCAAGTTTGTTTAGCTCATTGGTGACATCATATGATCACTGTCACCTAGGCAATGGAGCATGTTGCTATGGGAACCTCAAAGCCGGTAACACTGCTTTAAAATGTTGACAGTTGGAAAAGCCTCCTTTTTTTCCTATGCTCACACCAATAGAGATGCATGTTTGGGGGGTGTTTGGCTTAACATATTAACATTTACAGTTTGATAATTTAAACTACTTGGAGACAAATAATTTGTGATACTTAAAATATTTAGAATACTGAAAATATGGGGAGAGCATTACCATCGAGATACATGAAAAGAAGCACAGTGTCCTGGAACTCTCACAGGCCTGGTGAAGTCACAGTTGTTATAAGGAAGACATAAAGTCTCCCTGCAAAGCTGAGAGAAGCACAAACATGATACATTCTCTCACTTCCTGTCCTGGGTTCAGGCTGCAGATGAATGATTTATGCAAACTCAGAGTGCGTCTTTTCTATTTCACTTCCCATCTCCTGAGGTTTCCTAGTTTATTGGTTTACGTAATTTATTGAATCATGACAGTTGCCTTTCATGAAACCATGACCCGAGTTACAAGCTATATCTTCCCACACATGTTTATGTTATCACACGTACATGCACATATGCATAGCTATTACTATGTATGAGTGGGTGTATATATATGTGAAAGTGAAAGCGATAGTCACTCAATGGTGTCTTTGTGACCCCATGGACTGTAGCCCACCAGGCTCCTCTATCTGTGGAATCCTTCAGGCAGGAATACTAGAGTGCATTGCCATGCCCATCTCCAAGGGATGTTCCCAACCCAGGGATCACACCTGGGTCTCCCACACGGCAGGCAAATTTTTACCGTCTGAGCCACGTGCGTCTTTTTTTGTACACGTGCATACATACAGCCAGTTCTTGTCATGGTAGTTGTGTTCTGTGGTCACCATGGACACGGACGCAGTGAACACGGAACCGCTGCTCCCAAGGGAAACACAGGGTTAGGTTCCTGGCAGCCTCTGGTCACATTTTTGTTCACTGATAAGTAAAAACTCTTATTTTCTGTTAAAGACCTTATTTAATATAGACTGTGGTTTCACTGACATTGAACTCAGAGCCAAGTGCGCTGTTACTCGTGCCTGAAGGAGGTTTATCTAACAAATGTACTTTCCCCACGAAGCACTAAACAGCTCTTCAGCACTGGACTTGGAGGCCATTTTATACAGTGGAATCACACACGCACGCATACCAAACACAAAAATGTGGGAAACGTGGCGCTTAACAGACCACGAGAGGGGTGCTTATTTACAACAGCACAAGCTGCACCGAGAAGGCAGGGTCACCTTCTTCAGCTTCAGCAGGGGACACATGCCTCCGTTAGGAGACTAAAATTTTTCTCGTCTTTGTGCATCTGATGGGCTTCCCAAAGAACCCACCTGCCTATGCAGGAGACGTAAGAGATGCGGGTTCGATTCCTGGGTTGAGAAGATCGCCTGAAGTAGGAAATTCTCCAGTATTCTTGCCTGGAGAACCCCATGGACAGAGGAGCATGGCGGGCAATGGTCCATAAGGTCACAAAGAGTCAGACACAACCAAAGCGACTTAGCACGCACACACGTATGTGTCTGATAGTGAGCAAAAGCACCACGAGCGCTGGCTTCAGGGACAAATGCATCTTAGCACATAGGAGCCTCCACAGATATGGAATCTTTGACTGATGAGGAGTGACAATGCATCAGTAAAATCTTCACAGCCCTGGGGGACCCAGCAGTGAGCCCAGAGGAGGTGAGGGCAGACCTCTCCCAGAGCAAAGACCCGTCCTCTCTGGTCCTCTAAGAGCGTCCTCTCGCCTGCTGGAAACACGCCCCCTCCCCGGCTCTCCAGGCCCTGGCTCCGCCCCCTCTTGTGCGGCGCTGAACGTGCACGTGGTGTGATGGCGTCACCAGGCCTGTGACCCGCGTCCCTTCGAGGCTGTGCAGATGTGGGGGCGAGGCCGGGTTCCATGTCCAGCAAATCTCTCTGCTCCCCGTGGGCGAGCCATACATAGAGAGCGTTGCAATACAGAAACACTGGTGCCGGAGACCCGAGGTGGACAGGGCCTCGTTTGAAACGATGTTCTAGGCCCGGGCTCACCTTTCCATGGTGTCGCTCATCTGCTTTACTGGCCGGCCCAGCTGCAGTGCAGGCGACAGTCATGAGTTAGCAATCTGGAGACTGTGCTAGGTCTTGTCTGTACAACCAGATGGGAGCTGGTCTTCAAGTCCTTGTCTGTAGAACAAAGTTGTTTTATTTTTAAGGAAATTCTATGGTTCTAAAGTCCTTTTAGGTTAAAAAAAATTATGTAATTCTGAGAAACTCAGAATTATGTAACAAGGTCTTTGCGCGCCATTTTAGGAGCCCTGTTGTTTGTGAAAGTGTTCAGGAAATAATGCAATGTGTACATGTTATCTTCTCCATTAAAAAGTTGACTCATTTGAATAAAAAGCATTGTTTTGCACATGAAAAGATGTTCAACATCACTCATTATCAGAGAAATGCAAATCAAAACCACAATGAGGTACTGTTTCACACCAGTCAGAATGGCTGTGATCCAAAAGTCTACAAGCAATAAATGCTGGAGAAGGTGTGGAGAAAAGGGAACCCTCTTACACTGTTGGTGGGAATGCAAACTAGTACAGCCACTATGGAGAAAAGTGTGGAAATTCCTTATAAAACTAGAAATAGAACTGCCTTATGACCCAGCAATCCCACTGCTGGGCATACACACCGAGGAAACCAGAATTGAAAGAGACACATGTACCCCAATGTTCATCACAGCACTGTTTATAATAGGGAGGACATGGAAGCAACCTAGATGTCCATCAGCAGATGAATGGATAAGAAAGCTGTGGTCCATATACACAATGGAGTATTACTCAGCCATTAAAAAGAATACATTTGAATCAGTTCTAATGAGGTGGATGAAACTGGAGCCTATTATACAGAGTGAAGTAAGCCAGAAAGAAAAACACCAATACAGTATATATAACACATATATATGGAATTTAGAAAGAGGGTAATGATAACCCTGTATGGGAGGCAGCAAAAGAGACACAGATGTATAGAACAGTCTGTTGGACTCTGTGGGAGAGGGAGAGGGTGGGATGATTTGGGAGAATGGCATTGAAACGTATAATATCATATAAGAAACTAATCGCCAGTCTAGGTTTGATGCAGGATACAGGACGCTTGGGGCTGGTGCACTGGGATGACTCAGAGGGATGGTGTGGGGACGGAGGTGGGAGGGGGGTTCAGGATGGGGAACACGTGTACACCCGTGGTGTGTTTATGTTTATGTATAGCAAAACCAATACAGTATTGTAAAGTAAAATAAAGTAAAAAAAAAAAAAAGCATTGTTTTGGAAGAAGGATTTGCTGATGGCTTTTGTTCATGGTTGGGGTTTTAGAGTTACGAGAGTTTTTGAGTTGTGATCACATCACAATTTTTAAAAATCCTTTACCAACAGCAAGATTAGATAGGTTGTTCTACTTTCTGGAAACTGGCTGTTAGCTCCGTCCTGGAGAATGTGTCATATGCAGCGCACTCTGCTAGTTCCTGTGACCACACAGGTTCTGGCCCTTACAGTAGCCCTGCAAGGTACACATCAGGATTCCCATTTTTCAGGTGATGAAAGTGAGGCTCAGAATAGCTAAGATGTCTGATAAGCAATTCAGATCCAAGCTTCCTGATCCCCAAATCTACATTCTTTTTCTTTGGCTTTGCAAAAGGTAACACTCTTGATACATGTTAGGTTGTATTTGAAAATTTTGGAATTTATTTTTTGTAATTTTTGACTCCAGTGTAGTTATAGGATCTTCTAGTATATGGGAATAAAGAAATTGAGGAAGTAAATTCATTTTTTACTAGGAACTAAATCTTCATCTCTTTTGAAGAACCAAATTAGAGTTTAAAAAAACCCAAGATGTTATTAAAAGAAATTTTCAAATATAGATTTTATTCTGGCAGTATTGCTTTTAAGCTGGTAGTCACTGTATATGTTAGTTGCTTTGTGAATCTTCCAAGCAGAAAGCACTGTACTTAGTAAATTTGTCAGCAATTTATTTAGATGCCGTTTGACTATCTGATGAGCAATCAAAACATTCCCATCTGTTCGTCAGGGAGAGTCTGAATGTAAACATATCGTTCCCCCCGTTCAGCTCTGGGGCACCATCTCTGACTTCCTGAGTCTTCTGCCCAAGGAGATCACCTCCTCACCAACATCCTACTCCTTGAAGGTTCAGCACGTCCTTGAGTACTGCCCACCCCTGGTCACCTTTGTCTCTCATCTTTCAACCCAGGATGGGGTTGTCTATCACAGCACAACACGCCACATTGGGTCACTTCATGTCACATCACATCTTTCACTCAACATGTGTTTATGGAGCATCTAGCTCATGCCAAACACTATTTCAGGCACTAGGGACAGAGGAAGGAGAACACTAGAGTGAAATCCCCGCCAGGGCTTACCTTCTAGTGGAGAAAAGAGAAAACAAGCAAGACAGATACGTTTTTAAAATAGCAATTAAAAAAAAAAATTTAAACCAGGAAAGGAGGCAGGAAGTGTGTGTTTTTGGAGGGGTATGGGGGGACAAACGTTCAAAACTGGGTCTAGTGGGAGCAGCTGTGTGGACTGCTAGCCAGGGAACCCTTCAAAGAGGAGGCAGTGAGGGGAGGGTCGTCAGAGATGAATTTGGGGCGCCTGGAAGGCTGTGGTGAGCCCCTCACTTTGGACCTGGGCCTCCCTCAGAGCCACAGTGGGCACGGTGAGGCGGACGGCGGTGGTGGGCGGTCTGGCGCTGGACACACAGTGATTCGCAGGGGACTGGTGAGGTCTGTGGGGGAGAGGGCAGGTCCAGAGGACTCCGGGATTGAAGTCCTGGGCAACTAGGAGCAAAGGCCTCCTTTTTACGAAATGGGAAGCTGGGAGAAAGGGGTGCTGGGGGGTGAAGGTCCACAGCTGGGCTTGCAGTTGGACCGCTGGCCGGGGATTCTGGCTGAAAGTAAGCGTGGGTCACGCGCACCAGTGCTATTTGAAGCCACGGGGCAGGGCCGGGTGGAAACAGCAAAGGGAAGCGGCTTTTGAGGTCTGGTGCTGGGGAGTGGCAGGAAGGAGACCCGGGCAGGGGTCACCGCAGTGTGGAGGCCTGACAGGGGGGCACGCGGTCTGGAGCACGGTGTCCTGCTAGAAAGGAGAGCAAAGCCCGCNGAGGATGGGGGGGAGGTGGGAGGTGGTGAACCGTGTGAGGAGAGGAGAGACTGAGGAGCCGCTGTGAGAGACCCCCTCACACAGCACGGCATCTGGACGGCTGGAGTTGGCAGGAGGAAATCCGTCAGGAACGAGGGGCTATCTGGGGGTCATTCAGATGGACCCAGTAGAGGACAGGGAACTCAACATCTTGCAAGAACCTAGAGTGGAAAAAGAATCTGAAAAAAGAACAAATATGTGTTTATGTGTAACTGAAGCACTCTGCTGTACACCGGAGAGTAACAGCGCTGAGTCGGCTAGACTTCCTCTTGGAAAAAGTTACTCAGGAGAGAACAGGAGCAGAGTTATAGTGACAGTGGCCGACTTCAGCCCCCTGTGAATGATCTGACTACCCCCGCCCACCGAGCTGTGGATGCCACAATGTGCAGGTTAGAGAGGCTGAGGCCCTTCCCACAGAGGGTGCCCAGGGTCTCATCCCAGGGATGCCAAGAGCAGTCATGGGGGCAGACTCTCACGAAAGCCCTGGGTTGCCTGGAGCTGGGAAGCCACCTGTCCTGACTACCGCTGGGGCTGGCTGGAACCCCAGGAGGATGCTGGGAGCCCCCAAGTGGGCCTTTCACCCCAGAGTCCAGCAGTGGAGAATGGGGGTGAAGGTGGGGTCACAGGGAGGCCTCTCAGAGGAGGCGCTGGGGGTCCTGCTAGCAGAAGGGCCCTGTCTGCCTCATAACCACCACCTCCACCTACTTGCGCTTCCTGGAGCAGGTGGAGCATCCCCCGAGAATGCTGCGTTGGGGCAAGACGTCAGGGTCCTCCTTTGGCCTCTTTGCATGTTAACCCCTGGGGGCTTATGGGCCANCTGCTAGCAGAAGGGCCCCGTCTGCCTCATAACCACCACCTCCACCTACTTGCGCTTCCTGGAGCAGGTGGAGCATCCCCCGAGAATGCTGCGTTGGGGCAAGACGTCAGGGTCCTCCTTTGGCCTCTTTGCATGTTAACCCCTGGGGGCTTATGGGCCACACTCTCACCAGTTGTGGGATTGGCTGGCCTTCTCAAGCTGGATCTTCGAGTATCAGGAGAGGCCCTCCTGGGTGGATCTCATCCTTCAGGATGGAGCCCGGGCCTTGGGAATCTCCTGCAGGCCCAGAGGAGCAAACTGGTGGCCTTCTTCAGTCCGTTTGCACCCTCTTCTGCCTGGAACCAAGTAGGTGGCTGGTTACAAATGCCTTTTTAATGTTGCTCTTGACACCTCTGTAAAGCATCAGGCCACTGCTTTGGTTAGTTTTATCCTGAAGCAGTTTTCTGTTTTATTTCCTATTTACCTGAAGGGATGGTGCTCTTGCCAAGCATACAGCAGCTGATCAGGTGAGCAATTGTAAAAATGTATTATAACTTTGGAAAATTTCTGATCTAGCTGCCTCCTATCATCAGGTCAAGACCTGTTCATGGAGTAATTAAAATCCTGTTATGACTGAAAGACATATTTCCTCCTCTCCTTTTTCTATCACTTCTTGGTCCTGTCCAGGGAACCCTAGTAGGAGTACCTTGTGATAAAGTCAGGATCTTCTTCAGAACCTGCAACCAACTTCATTTTCTCTGGAACAGATGGGGATCCTTCCACTGCTTCCAAACTGGGTTGAGCCAACTCTGATATTTCTGTGGTCCATTTTCTTGATACTCCAGTGAATTATCAAGATAAAGCTTTGTATCAAGAGAGAGAAGCAGCTTTTTCCAGATCCATGTTTCTCCCTGGGAAGTTCATTTCAGGTGCTCAGTCATGTCAGATTCTTTGCAACCCCATGGACTATAGCATGCAAGGCATTCCTGTCCATCACCAACTCTCAGAGTTTACTCAGACTCATGTCCATTGAGTTGGTGATGCCATCCAACCATCTCATCCTCTGTCGTCCCTTTCTCCTCCCACCTTCAATCTTTGCCAGCATCAGGGTCTTTTCAGATGAGTCAGTTCTTCGCATCAGGTGGCCAAAGTATTGGAGTTTCAACTTCAGCATCAGTCCTTCCAATGAATATTCAGGACTGATTTCCTTTAGGATGGACTGGTTGGATCTCCTTGCTGTCCAAGGGACTCTCAAGAGTCTTCTCCAACACCACAGTTCAAAAGCATCGATATTCTTTGGAGCTCAGCTGTCTTTATGGTCCAACTCTCACATCCATACATGACTACTGGAAAAACCATAGTCTTGACTAGATGCACCTTTGTTGGCAAAGTAATGTCTCTTTTTAACATGCTGCCTAGGTTGGTCATAACTTTTCTTCCAAGGAGCAAGCATCTTTTAGTTTCATGGCTGCAATCAC
>SJYV01003635.1:0-10827 GCA_006410875.1 Neotragus pygmaeus
ATCAAAGGGTTTTCAATAAAGAAAACACATAATAACCAAAGAATATTTTTTTAAAAAAAGAACCCAGAAAAGTTGATATATGCTTATCCATGCACTCTCACTATACAGAGTCCCTTCTGGTTCTCTGCAACAAAAGGGGATTTGGAAGATGCACTCAACTTCCTATGTGAGAAGAAATGAAGGTCAAGGATGTTCAGGTGATTCACCAGGCACACAGCTTGTTCGAGGTGGGGCCAGAATCCCCATTATCATGCTAACCCAGGCCACAAGTTCAAGTCTCAGCTGTGTGCTATAATGGGCCCACAAGGTGTGTACCCTGAAGCCACAAGTGAGAAGGTCCAAAGGGTCAAACGAACTCCATTTTCTCAAGTAGTTCAAGCTTCCTTCCCTGCTGCTGAACTCGGGAAAGAGTGGGGTGGGCCCGTATCTCACCCCTCACTCTCTTGATTGTACTAGTTATTAGCTATGTACCTTCAGACTGGTCACTCGACCCCTTGAGAGTCCAGAAAAAATTAGTAAGGATACCTACACCACCTCACCAAAATGTTATGAGGGCCAAAACAGACTGCACAAATGTACTCTGAAGCTACACAAAAATATAAACCATTGCTGGTATGAGGGTTATATGTTTATAACATGATATTTCTCAAAAAGTCATGGAAATATAAAGAAGCAGTGAAAACTGCCAAGTGCCAAGAGTAATTCCCTACCCACTTTAGCAAGTGGACTTGGGTGGGTCTAACCTAATGGCTCTCATTTCCTGTCTGCTGGCTATCAGCCCTAAACTCTGCCAATGCATCGATATGGCACAGGGTAAGCCTAACAAAGGGAAGCTCCAAGGCAAATGACTGGGTTCACTCGTTTTTTCATATGTGTTCAGGGTGGAGATAGAACAACCAAATAAACCACAACACTCAAGAACAGAAATTCTCAAAATATGCAATGCTGCTAAGCATGCTGATTTTATGGCAAGTCATGTGCCAGCAAAACACAAGTGCTAGAAACACAATTCTGCATGCAGAACAGCAACAGCTCCTGCAAATGTAATAAAATCTGTGCCATGTAAGACTTAGGGGTTCATTTCTGTTTCAAACAGAGTAGACTTAAGTCATAAGATATACTTCTCTGGGGATATTTTCACTTAGTTCAAGACATCTTAGCTCTATCTTAAGACTAACCTATCTCTTTAAATAATCTCTGTATACACACACACACACTTCTCAGTGGGGAGAGTTATTAGATATTAGGCTCTTACATGTTAAATTTTTTGAAAGGCCACAGAATATGGAACTGTTCATGAGAGTCTTGTTACATTTGAGGAGCAAACAGTTTTAAACCTGCACTGTCCAATATGGCAGCCACAAGCCACAGTAGCTATCTGAATTTAAATCAACTAAAACCAAATAAAATTTAAAATTCCATTCCTCATGTATATACACTGAGCCATACTTCAAGTGCTCAACAGGCATGTGTGGTTGGCGACTGTGATACTGGACAGTGCAGATTTTCTTTTTAAGGTAAAAGCATTCTTTATTCCTAGTTTCAAATATTACGTTCCTATGTATAATATAAGAAACACATATATATATGTATATATATGTGTGTATATATATATGTGTATATATATGTATATATATGTGTGTATATATATGTATATACATATGTATCGGGCTTCCCCAGTGGCTCAGTGGTAAAGAATCCGCCTGCAATGCAGGAGACATAAGAGACATGGGTTTGATCCCTGGGTCAGGAAGATCCCCTGGAGGAGGGCATGGCAACCCACTCCAGTATTCTTGCCTGGAGAATCCCATGGACACAGGAGCCTGGCAGACTACAGTCCATAGGGTCACAAAGAGTTGAACATGACTGAAACAACTTAGCACACAAATATATAAAAACTTTGCCAATGCTAGAATTAAAATAGAGCTAAGATTAAAATTGACATAATCATAAGGACAGTGCAGATTACAGAACATTTTCACCACTGCAAAAAAAGATCTATTGGATAGCACTGATTTAGAACAAATGAATAATGATTTTAGCAAAAACAAACCATAATCACCATGCAATGGTTCCTCTTGCCACTCACTAAGAAAGGTTTTTGTAAGGTCTGGCTATATACAGTCAAAATCACAGCAAATCTCCTTCATGCATGCAAGTACCCTCCAAATAATGGAAGTACTCTTTTTAAAAAAGCTGTTTACTGTACTGTTTCCAAGACAAAATCAAAATCACCAGCGGCAACACACAGGACTTGCCATCCTTCAACACTGGCTCAACTTACAAGACTTGATTGCCATGGTCTACATGTTGTTCTTTGACAAACAAAAGGCTTGTCATAGTCAAGTTTGTTTGTCAAAGACTCCTGGTTCCTAATAAAGTCCTAATAGAAGAAAACATATTCCAAGGCACCAAGGCAATCATAGACCACTGCCCCACATAGTCCACCTTCTTTGCTACCCTGAGGCAGCTGTTAGACCGTTTCTTCTCCATTAACAAAAAGAGGTAGTTGGAATTAAAAAATTCTAATAGCATACTTAAGATCCCCAGCATGCATAAATTCCTATAATACTTTATATCAAAATCTATTTCATGTGGAGAAAGCATGTTTTAAAACAGGTTACCATGCACACAGTTTTCCCCAAAGCGTTGTTATCACTATACTTACTTCCTTCTCAAAGAGCCCCTGGAAGCCATAAAATATAAGAGCAACAGAATGAATAACTTAGTATGTTTTGAATGAGTCTTGCATTGAATAGTAAATGGTAGCGCACAACCCTGGCAGGACATTAAAAGCACAGTAGTCTCTATCAGTATTAACTCCATCCCTGGCTGACACCGCATCATCAGCGGGCAGTGGATCACGATCAATAAAGAGCACCTTTTCAGCAACATTTAATCCCTTAGGAAAGGCATACTCAAATATTGCTTATCAGCAATACTTTACAAGAAACAGTCTCAAGGTACGGTTTTGGAATCCAACAATAAGCAGGGGAGCTGTTTTTTAAGATGTTTGAAAAGCTGTTGAAAAAGAAAGCAAAAAAGAATATTCTTTTCCAGTTCACTTTTGCTTGAAATGTAACATGGGGGGAAAATAGTATTTTTACATCAGTTGAAAGTTTACAAAGCACCATCTCAACTGTTCTTCACAGCAACCCTAAAGGATGAAGATCCTGAGGTTTAGGAGTGGGGACTTGGAAAAAAATTACCCAGGAATGACATATCCAGAAAATAAACCCATAGCACCTGCTCTGTTTGTCCACATTATCCTCACAAAAATAAAATATTTGCACCTTATATGGCAAGAATGGTCCCTGGCAACATCAACCATGCAGACCAAAAGTTAAAATAAAAAGCAAGGTGATTCCAAGTTTAAAACAGTGCTGGAAAATGCACATTAGATTCACACAGGAGAAAAGGAGTATCTTATTCTCCTAGTCAAAGAGAAAGAATCACCCCAAGTGGGATAAGGATGCCTTAGAGGGAGAAATGTACATCTAATCAGCGGAGAGGCCACGTCCACCTCTAATGGCCATCATCAGTAACCATTTGGGGAACCAGCATCTTGTCTGGAGAACCCCAGGGACAGAGGAGCCTAGTGGGCTGCCATCTATGGGATCGCACAGAGTCGAACACGACTGAAGCAACTTAGCAGGAGCAGCAGCAGCAGTAGCAGCATCCTAACAGGCTACAGACTGCCTTCCACCAGATTGCCAGCAGAAGGTGGATTGAGAAGAGGAAAGGTGGAGGCATGGAGACCAGGTAGGAGGCTTTGCAGCAGCAAGAGATTAATAATAATAATAATAGTACAATAATAATTCCCATTTAATTTCCTACCATAGACCAAGCACTGTGCTAAGTGCTTTCCATTTAGAAAAAAATGCACTCTTCGTCACTACCTTGTGAAGTGGGTACTATTGCCATCTCCTTTTTATAAAAACCATCTTAGCTGGGGGTCTGTATCTGAAGAGACTCTTAGAAGAATATTGATGGATGGGAGGTTTCTGGGATATGAATACTGGGAAATGATGTTCCAATTGCTATGTGTGTGCCCTTTTACAGGAAGTGGGTCCACAGCTTTCATCACTTTCTTGGAAGGTGATCCGTCAGCCCCAAAATGTAGAGAAGCATTAAGCTACCCAATAAGTCCCCCGGAACAGGGCATGTGTTCTTATTGGACTAGTCCTTGATTCTCTTGTGCCCAACACCATTGCTGGGGTGGTGTGAGCTCCAGCACATGTGGCGCGTTGAGTAGATGCTAAAGCGTGCAGCCATCAACAGTAGGACCATCATGCAACTTGGAAAATTGGGTATGAGGTGTTCAGTTCAAAAGACAAGCTTCTGTAATTAATAAAAGCTGAGGTGATACTTTGAGAACATATGAATATCCCATTTTCCAAAACTTTTCATCTCGTGGTTTTGGCATCCATTTATGATCCTTATTTGACTCAGTTATTACATCAGGGGTGGCATCTACATTTTTTAAATTGGCCTTTTTTTCTGATTATTATTATGTAATTTTAAAAACATATAATGTGTTATAATCCAATTTTGTCATTACTGTTTTTGATGTTCAAACTGTCCAAATGAGGCCAGCAGGAATCCTTTCAAGCTAGCTTCTTTGTCGTTATACAAAATCTTCCCCTTGGTTTTTAAACTCTTCTTTCCTTTAAGTCCAGCAACACCTTCTGGCCTCATCCTGTACTCTTCTTGTCCCAGACTTGAAACCAACCATTTTTTCCAGGAGCCCTAGTTCATTTCAGTGGGGGGGTGGTATTTTAGAAACTAAAATGGAGAAAAATGTTTCTTTACAAAAGAGACCTCCAGACAGTCACTATCTTAACCAGGTGTTAAACTCAGCACCATTCACTGTGTGACTAAAGAGGGAATATTGGGTGCCTCCCATGCCTCCTGATGTGTCCTTATGAAGTCCAAACATCCCCAATGAACTATTCTTCCAAAAATGCCTAACCTGAACCGAATCAACACAAAATATGAATCAAATTCTGGTCATTGCTACAACTGGCCTGGCCTCTTTATTTTAAAAGTCACAACATTGTAAAGTAATTATCCTCCAATTAAAATAAATTACTTTTTTAAAAGTCATTGTTATGAAGAACTGAAAAAGAGAGGGTGATTACCCAGATTAAAAGAAACTAGGAAACATAGCCAAATGAACCTTAAATTCATCACTGATTAAATTTTTTAATTTCAAAAAAAGCTAAAGAGACATTTGGGGATAAATGGAGAAATTTTAATATGAACTGGATATTAAATGATGTCATGGAATTAATGTTAATTTTCTTAGGTGTGATCATGATACTACAGTTATGTGAGACAATGTCTTCAATTTTAGGAAATGAATGATAAAGTATTTAGGAGTGAAGTGCTATGATGTTTGCAACTTATAAGTGCTTCTGAAATAAGTTTATATAGTGAGAAAGAGAGAGAAGCAAACATGGTAAAAAGGCAACAATTGCTGAATCTAGGTGAAAGGTATACAAGTATTCACTGTACTATTCCTTCATCTTTTCTATAGGCTTGAAAGAATAAGAGAATTTTTTTAAAAAAGAATTGGGAAAAATGCACACATACACTCACTATTCTGATGACATCCATGAAAGGAGTCATATACGAGTATAAACTAAAGACTGGAAGGAAAGACACAAAAGCGAGGACAGTGACCTAGTTAGGTTTACAGGTTTATGGATCCTTTTTCCTATTTTCCAAATTTTTTCTAATGCCTCAGCTAGAAGTCAACAGAAAACAAAGCTTTCCCAGGCTTGAAGACAGCATATCACTTCAAAGGAAAAGCCCAGTTGTCACAGGACAGAGACCAGAGACAATGGCAGAGTGCCTTCGCTCCCTGACGGCAGAGATTCAAAGAGAAAAGTGAAGAGGGAAGCCTGAGCTTGCAGGAGAGAAGGGACTCAATCCTAGGAGCACACAAAGAATCAGGAAATAGAAAGCACTGACTGCAGCTCTGTACTTCCTTTAAGACCCTCTGATTAGAAAGTAGTTTCAACTCTTGAGTTTGGTCTGAAACAATCAGGCAAATACAGTGCACCACGGAGTTAACTTTCCTCCCATTTCTATACCAGCCTGCCTTCCCTTTCAACTCAAATAGACAATTTCTCTGCACAAGAGATAGATTGTGTTGGGTGGAGACATGGAATTTAAGATCCTAAAACCTAAAATAAAATGTTACTCACATGTCTTAAGATTCTGGTTTTATATTTTAAAAACATGTTTTCCCAAACAGCTGTATTTCTGTGAACTGAACTCCATCTCGGTTTTTGCTTTCTGACATAGAACAAGCACTATCTAAGCAAGAGAGTTTTACTCTGACCTGACTGAGGAGCATGATAAATGCCAGCATCACCAAAACTGGAAGTCATTCCTGACCTCAGTGTGGAGTGACTGCCCCTCAGGGCCTTGTAGGGCAGCCCCAGAGACATACAGGCTGAGAAACAACCTATGACTTTAGACTCTTATCCCTCTTCTCTTTCCAGTTGCTTAAAAATGGAATTCTGAAACTGCAAGGACCTACTGTATAGCACAGGGAACTATATTCAATATCCTTTAATAAACCATAATAGAAAAGAAGATATATATAAAACTGAACCATTTTGCTATATACCAGAAACTGAAACTAACACAACACTGTAAATCAACTATGCTTCAATTTTTTTAAAAAGTGGAATTCTGGACATAAATCATGTGCTTTGTTTCTACATACCGAAGAACTCACAATTATAAGAATCTTTGGATATTCTATTTCATATAAATCTCCTACAATTTTTTATTACAATTACATGAAGCAGTCTCATTCCATTACATCATACACCAGCAAAACCATGCAAATTTGTGGTTACTGTTTAAACGTGGGACAAATTATACTTAGACACTAGGAGAGAGTATCAGCAAATAATTACAATGATTTATTTAATGGACCATAATTTCCCATTGGATTTCTTTATTCTAAAAATGGTTTACTTGACTTGTGCAAAAGAGTTAATACAATAGGCCTGAGGTTGACATCTTTAGAAGGGCCTGTTGCTGGGGAACTTGGCTTTCGGAATGTTTTCTCCATTACTAACTGATAAGGTCATCTTTGGGGGCCTAGGCTGTTTGTACAGGCAATGTGATTGTGGTAAACACTTGCTTTCCTCCTGGGAGCCTGGAATTTGGGTGGTTGCTAGGCAGATAATGCCCATGTGACCAGCCTCCTATAGAAACTCTAAAGCCTGAGTGTCAAATGGGCTTCTCTGGGTGTAAACATCACACACTGCATTCATACTGCTGGAGGGAGGGTGAGCTCTGTGTGACCTCTCACAGGAGGGAAAGGGCATAGGAAAGCTGCAGATAGATTTCTCCAGGCTCTACTTAACACCTCTTTCCCTGTCTGAGCAAGTTGTATATGCTTATTCTGTCACTGAAATGAATTTTAGCCATGAGTACAGCTATGTTCAGTTCAGTCCAGTTCAGTTCAGTCGCTCAGTCGTGTCCAACTCTTTGCGACCCCATGAATCGCAGCACGCCATGCCTCCCTGTCCATCACCAACTCCTGGAGTCCACCCAAGCTCATGTGCATCGAGTCGGTGATACCATCCAGCCATCTCATCCTCTGTCATCCCCTTCTCCTCCTGCCCCCAATCCCTCCTAGCATCAGGGTCTTTTCCAATGAGTCAACTCATCGTATGAGGTGGCCAAAGTATTGGAGTTTCAGCCTCAGCACCAGTCCTTCCAATGAATACCCAGGACTGGTCTCCTTTAGGATGGACTGGTTGGATCTCCTTGCAGTCCAAGGGACTCGCAAGAGTCTTCTCCAGCACCACAGCTATATTCAGATTCCTCCTAATCAATCATTAAATGTGTGGGTGGTCTTAGAGAATCCTCCAAATAAGATTTAGTTTGATTTTGCAAGTACTTTTGAGTAGTTTATACTAACCTTAAAAAAATAATATCCTAAAACCATTATGCCTCTTGAACAGACCCTCACAAGTCTTAAAATCAGGTGGACCTGGTCTTCATAACTGCTACCATTCTAGAAGATACCAGAGTAGCTAAGGGTTCAGCTCACCAGCTCGAGATCCCAAAGTAGTATTCTTATTGCGGTAAAATATAAACACAGTAAAACATAAAGGTTCTCCACATGGCAGGAAGCAAAAGTTAGAGCCCAGGTGTATTTTCTCAAAGCCAAGGATTTTTACATTGTGGGTTTTTCAAGACATCGGCAGCACATATACCATACATTTAAATAATATCAGCCAATTTCTGGGAAAGGAAGCCATTATTCTAGTGTTCAAATTTCTTGTCACATTTGTTTAGGATTGATTACAGACAGTAATCTTGTTTGACAGAAATACAGTCCCAATTCAGCTCACATTAGAGCCTGGCTACCAAAGCAGTTACTTGCTTTTCAGTGCTCACTAACACCATGGATCTGGGCAGGGAGGAGCTAAAGTGCAAGGTTCCTCTGGAATCCTAGTGTCTGCCACTGGATTAAGTCATGGGCACCATTCTTAGTTGGAAAGCCCCCTGCAAGGTGTCAAGATTAGACGAGACTGTATCCTCCCAGGGTATATTTAGTATAGTAGGGGATATATCCTCCCCTACATTTAGTACTGTAATGGGTAGTAAACAACCACTGCATACTGGGGAGCCAGAGAGACGAAAATAAATAAGATGCTGGCTTCTCTTAAGGAATGCACCAATTGGTGGCTGATACACAGGAATTCTCTGATCACCGTAGAAGCCTACTAGTCAGCTGTGATTCCAATATCAGCATCAGAGTCTTGTTAAGAGACACAGTGTCTTGCTCAGGAGTTGCTAGCAAGCAGTCACTTTTCTTAGAAACTACCAGTGAACTTTACCCAGAGACTACCAGCCCCCAGGTGGGAATTGACGGGCCAGCCAGTACCAGATGTCATTTATATATTAGTTGATACTTGCAAATAACCATATAGTTATACGTGAACAATTATGCACATGTTATTTCTCCCAGCCATCTAACTTGTTCTACTGTAATCCTCTCATGTGTGAGCACCTGAAACAGTGGAGAAATCAGAGTGGCAGGGACGGGTCAGAGTATATATGCAACAGGGACCACATTGGAATATTCAATCTGCTGTGTAAGCTGTGCAGTGTCACAGCACAGGAAACGCATCTTCATATACAATCTCATGCAGAACCAAGCCATGGGAGCCAGGACAAGTGGAGCTGAAGCTTCACTGAAGCAGGGAAGTGCCTGGAACCACCCACCCCAGTCCACTCCTCAGAGCAGCCTGGATTCCAGCTCCACAGGGCACGGTGTGAAAATCACTGCACTGGTTCAAGAGTACAGGGGGTGATCATTAATTCATTAACAGGTCCAATGTTCAAAATATGTAAAGCTGTTCCCATCTGAACACACAGTTAAAAGGAATTCTAGGGAACTGTGAGGCTCTCCTAGCAGGTAATACTGCAAAAGAGCAGGCTCATGTAACAAAATACACACAGACACACCAAGCCACAATCCTTTGTTCAGTCACTAAGTTGTGTCCAATTCTTTGTGATCCCATGGACTGCAGCACACCAGGTGTCCCTATCCTTCACTATCTTCTGGAGTGTGCTCAAACTCATGTCCATTGAGTTGATGATACCATCCAACCATCTCATTCCTGTTCACCTCCTTCTCTTCCTGCCCTCAATCTTTCCCAGCATCTGGGTCTTTTCCAATGAATTGGTTCTTCACATCAGATGGCCAAAATATTGGAGCTTCAGCTTCAGCTTCAGCATCAGTCCTTCCAATGAATATTCAGGATTCAATTCCTTTAGGATTCACTGGTTGCATCTCCTTGCTGTCCAAGGAACTCTCAAGAGTCTTCTCTAGCACTACAATTCGAAAGCATCAATTCTTTAGCACTTAGCCTTCTTTATGATCCAACTCTCACATCCATACATGACTACTAGAAAAATCACAGCTTTAACGATATAGACCTTTGTTGGAAAAGTGAAGTCTCTGCTTTTTAATATGCTGTCTAGGTTTGTCATAGCTTTTCTTCCAAGGGGCAAGCATCTTTTAAGCCATGCATATGGCTTCAGTCACCATCCATGGTGATTTTGCAGCCCAAGAAAATAAAGACCGTTACTGTTTCCCTTTTTCCCCATCTATTTGCCAAGAAGTGATGGGATCGAATGCCATGATCTTAGTTTTCTGAATGTTGAGTTTTAAGCCAGCTTTTCCACTCTTCTCTTTCACCTTCTTCAAAAGGCTCTTTAGTTCCTCTTCTTTCTGCCATAAGGGTCATCTGCATGTTGAGGTTATAGATATTTCTCCTGGCCATCTTGATTCCAGCTTGGGATTCATCTAGCCCAGTATTTTGCATGATGTACTCCACAAGTAAGTTAAATAAGCAGGTTGACAATGTAGAGCCCTGACATACTCCTTTCCCAATTTTGAACCAGTCTGTTGTTCCATGTCCAGTTCTAACTGCTGCTTCTTGACGTGCATACAGATTTCTCAGGAGACAGGTAAGATGGTCTGGTATTCCCATCTCTTTAAGAATTTTCCACAGTCCTGGCAGTCCTCAAATGCAGTATCACAAGACTCATTTGCTACAATGAGGGTTCACAATGGCAACTTCTAAACAAGATATATCTGGTTATTGTGGTAGTAACCCCTACCTAAGCACATGATTCTGGCCAGTTCCTTTCACTTTTAAAGTTATTACATACAATATTCTTAGATGAGAAAAAGTAAAGATGTAAATTCTCACCAAACTAGTATTTAAATTGTAAAGAAATTTTAATGAAATTTAATAAAAATTAAATTTTAATGAATTT
>SJYV01003636.1:0-11049 GCA_006410875.1 Neotragus pygmaeus
GTTCTTAATCGGCTGAAATTAAACTGCCAGGGTCGTGGTAGAGACCCTGAGGGGAGACAATGGAGTCATCTTTCCAGCAAACACAACTTGAGGCCTCTGGACACTGTGCTGGGCATGGAAGACCAGGTTCAAGGACTCACAGCTCCTCTACATGCCTGCTCTATGTGACTGGGGAACCTGGAGGCCTTGCCCCCACCACATTGCACAAGGCAGTGCCCACTCCCCAGGGAGCTCTGAGGAAGTACCAACCACCTTGGCAAAGGCTGGGGAGAGGGGTCAGGAAAGGTGTCAAAGTGGCAGGGGCTTTGGGCAAAGCTCCAAGGAGCATACCCAAGCTCCAGCTGTGAGGTCACCAAGCTGAGTTCCTACTGGACTCCACCGCCTGCAAGCTTGACTTCATGTCTCAGAGCTTCAGTTGCTTCATCTATAATATTTGAAGGTAACGACATCATTGTCGGGGAGTTTCCACTTTACACAAGTCCCATTAGTAAAGCGACACAGAATGCAACCAAAAAATGACTATTTTGCAACTCCTAATACAAACAATGGACATAGATACGGATCATCATATCATCATTTTATCATCAGTGGATGATAAAATCACTGGGTGAGGCTACTGGGGAATCTGATAAGGGATGGAACAAGCCACCGTCAAGGTCAACATCAATGAAGAGGGGCACGGGGTACACAGGACACACACGGCACCATCTAGGAAGGACCCTCACCCCAAAAGTGAACTGGAATCAAAGCAAGTCCCTAGAACTAACCACCAGTATCCAGGAGACACAGAGGGTAGCACAACAGATGAAATGATACCATGAGGAAGCAGCAGCAAAGCCAGACCACGGGACCATCTATAGGATGAAGGACCTGGTTTCTCCCAGGAATCAGTGGCTTATAAACAAAGGTGGCTGAGGGGCAGGAATAGAAGAAGAGGCCAGAAGACATTACAACTAAACACAACGTGTGGACTTTGCTGAGTCTCTGTTAGCAAATCGGTGATTTGAAAAGATCTTTACGGATACGTGATATGTANAATCAGTGGCTTATAAACAAAGGTGGCTGAGGGGCAGGAATAGAAGAAGAGGCCAGAAGACATTACAACTAAACACAACGTGTGGACTTTGCTGAGTCTCTGTTAGCAAATCGGTGATTTGAAAAGATCTTTACGGATACGTGATATGTATGACTGAGTCCCTTTGAAGTCCACCTGAAACTATCACCACATTGTTAATTGGTTATACTCCATATAAAATAAGAAGTCAAAGAAAATAAAAACTAAATTAAAAATAGAAGAAGACATCTTTGAAACAGATGGCACACAAGAATCCCTGCCGATTTTGTTAGGTGCGTGTGCTAAGTCACTTCAGTCATGTGCAACTTTTTGCGACCCTAGGGACCACTGTCCACGGGATTCTCCAGGCAAGAATATGGGTATGGATTGCCATTTCCTCCTCCAGGGGATCTTCCCAATGCAGGGACTGAACCTGCATCTTCTGTATTGGCAGGTNGGGGGGGCCCACCCGGTGCCTGCATCCTCTCCTCAAGGTCAAAGGCCACTTCCTGTGCCCTGCGAGTCTTCAGGGATACACAGGCTCAAAGTGAGATGAGAGGAGAGACTCTAGCTTCTTTGGGGCCAAGCATGCTGCACTCCAATATCCAGGGCCAGGGCAAACCGCCCTCCTCTGCCCCGGGGTTTGGGAAGCAGATAACTAGTCATGGTCAGAGCCTTGGCATAAGGAAAACCATGTTTGGTCATTCCACCCGAAACCATCGGCGCAGGTACGGGGAGGAGCCAGGAGAGCATGGAACCATCGAGGAGGGTGGGCATCAGAGCAGGGATCTTGAGTTCAAGTGTCCTCCTTCCTCTCCCTGCTGGCCTGCCTGGGGACAGGCCCAAGCATCGCTGGCCTGCGACCTGTCCTGGGGTCTCTGGCCTCCCCTTCCTTCACACACTCAGCACCTGGAGATTTTCTAAACTGCAATTTCCAGTCATGTCATATTCTTGTGAAAGTGAAAGTGAAGTTGCTCAGTCGTGTTCGACTCTTTGCGACCCCATGGACTGAAGCCTACCAGGCTCCTCCCTCCATGGGATTCTCCAGGCAAGAGTACTGGAGTGGGTTGCCATTTCCTTCTCCAGGGGATCTTCCAGACCCAGGGATCGAACCCAGGTCTTCCACATTCCAGGCGGACGCTTTAACCTCTGAGCCACCAGGGAAGCCATATTCTTGTGAATCATCAGCAAAAAAGAAAGCCTGTTTCCTTCTATTCCCCCAAGGCTGTGTAGCTCCCCATCCCTGCCTCCCAGGTCCATCTCCTCCAGCCACTGGCCTCTCCTCTGGCCATGGCTGGGCCCCCACAGCTCCCAGCACCCCCAAACTGGCACACTGAGATTCCTCTCTGCCCAGAATGAATGCTCATCCATGCCACTGCCTGGCAGGTGCCGACTCATCTCTAAGACCCTGATTCCTGCTCCACTGCTGCCCCAACCCCAGCCAGGGCCACTGGGAGAGAGCACCCCTGTCTCCTTGCACTGACTGTTTAGGCCGCACAGATTCCTGGACGGCAGGCGGGGTGAGGGCTGTCTTGCCCGGAGCCCAGCATAGGGCCTGGCCGGGTGCTTGGAGCTGGACACAGGAGCAAGTGACGCATCCACACCACACATGAGAACTGCCCCCTGAAAGGCAGCGAGCTCCTCCTGGGACAAAGCCCTCAAGATTAAGACACACAGGGAGGGAGGTCCAGCCCTGCCACTACACTACCTTACCATACACCCTGGACAAGCCCCTTACCCACCTGTACCTCGTGGTACAGGGATGCATGAAGGCTGTGTGTGGTGATGCCCATGATGCCTCACAAACCCGGGGCCATGAGGTCACCTCCAAGATTATGCAAATAAGTTAGGGATGAGCTGGGATCCACAGAGATGACACACTCCCTGGGGACTGGTGTGTATGGCTGGGTTTGGGGACCAGGTGCCTGATGCAGGAGTCGATTAACATGCATGAACTGTCCCTCCGCTGCCAAGACTTTCTAAACACCTGCCCCTGGGCTGTGGAGCTAAAACATAGGTGGCCCACCGCCCCCTATCCCTTAACTAACTTATGATGCAGAGGGCAGGACAGACAGGACCCTCCCTTCCACAGAAGGGAAGCCCTGTCTACCAATGAGCCACTTATTTGCTGCCCCCATCCCCACCAGAGATGCCAGCACTGAGAAAGGAGCCCTGATTCTGGGTGTCTGCGCAGGTGTTTGGGGGCCACGTTGAAAACCATCTCAGCAGGTGACACCTGGTTACACATGTGCTGGGACCTGAAATCCTAGGGATGGAAAACCCTGAAGGGGTTCAAGAAGGGACAGGTGGCCCCTTCAGAAGGAAGCTGGGAAGAAGGTCTAGCCCCCAGACAAAGTGGGGGTGCACAGCTCCCAGCCCCCCCACAGCCCTCTGGCTGCCGCCCAAGCCGTCTCACCCTCGTAGCAGTCGCGCACGGTGCCGAAGTACACGTAGTACTGGTCGTTGGTGAAGAAAAGGAGGCTGAGCCAGGAGTCGAAGGCGTAGATGGGCACAATGAAGAGGATGCGGACGATGTAGCGCTGCTCGTTGGGGCAGCTGTAGCAGCGGAGGTGCATGTAGATCTGGGGGTGGAGGGGGCCGGTCAGCCGGAGCCCCAGAGCCCAGGGCCCGCCCGCTCCACAGGAGGAGGAGCCCACCCGAGTCCAGCTCTGCCCTCAGCTAGCACAGGGACCACCACATAACTCAGCCCTGAGCCTCTGCATCCTTCTCTCTCCACTGTGATGACACACACTTCCCGGGTGAGGCTATTGTAAGCATCTGACCAAGGGGTGCGTGAAGCCCGCAGGCTGCGTGCAGTGGTGCCCAGGCTGCCTTGCAGGCCCAGGGCCACGAGGTCACCCCCAAGGTTATGCAAATCAGTCAGGGATGAGCTGGGATCCACAGCGATGACACGCTCCCTGGGGACCGGGATGTGTGCATATCTGGGTTTGGGAACCAGGTGCCTGATGCAGGAGTTGATTGTCATGCATGTACTGTCCCTCCACCTCCAGGACTTTCTAAACACCTGCCCCTGGGGTGTGGAGCTAACACATAGGTGTTCAGGTGGTGGCCCACCCTGCCCTGTTGCTTAACTAACTCATGGTGCAGAGGGCGGGACAGACGGGACCCTCCCTTCCACTGAAGGTGGAAGTCCTCTCTGGTTGAGTGGCTGCAGCGACAGCCTTATTCTGGGTTTCACTTTCCCATCTGTTGAACAGGGGCAGCGCTGCCTGCCTCGTTGGCAAGTTGGGAGAATGCAATGCAGTTTTTAGAAAGCAGGGGAAAAAAATAAAAGCTACACACAAATGCCAAGAATGGCTCTAACCACGATGCAACAGTCCCAGCAGCCAGAGTCTCCCTCGTCCCAGCTCCCATGACTTCATGCTTGGCCCAGCCAAGCCCTGTGCTCGGGAGGAGGAAGACGAAGCATTTCCCATCTGTTGTCAGCCAGCTGCCTGGGAAGCAATTGGGTTCTAGGAGGGACGGGGAACCCTGGGACCGGAACGGGCTCAGCCTCGCTCTTCATAGAGCAGCCTTCAAACCTTCTTCTTTGGGCAGCCAAGGCACATCCCAGCCCACGGCAGCCTCTCCTGGGATGGCGAGCCCAGGAGATGGGGACCTTGGCTTCCATCCCAGCTCTGCCACCAACTTGTATGTGACTAGGCTAGTGTCCCCTCCCTCTTTTGTCTCTGGGTCTCAGTTTTCTCATCTGCAAAGGGATCACTGCCACTCTGTACACAGTTCCCAGGCTCCCCTATAGCTTGGGCTGGACACGTGACCAGTTCTGGCCCATGGAAGGTGGGCCTTTTTTGGTTGAGAAGGTTGAATATTCAGAGTACTTTCTATACACACCCCTCCCTGCCGTTGTCAGACAGATGGTGTCTTGCAGCTGTAAGATGCTGGAGCCACAGAATGCAAACTGACCGACACTGGGCTGGCTGAGCAAGAACCGACTCCCCTGGGGAAGCCTCTGAGATTCCGGGCATATTTGTTACTGCAGTGTAGCCTGGCCTGGCCTAACTAACACTATGTTGGATGAGAAACCTCTCGGGAACCCCCCCCCGCCCCCCCGCCCCAGAGGGCTGGGGCTGGCTGGCTCGCCTGGCCTGGGTACCTGGTGGCAGGTGATGAGCAGCGCTGTCCAAACGAAGAAGCCAGAGATGGCCTGAGCAGCGGTTGTCATCAGGAACACGGGCTGCTCCATGGCCGTGGGGCTGCCCTCGGGGGTCACGGAGACGCTGGGCGAGGCTGCTGCCGTGGTGGGCGACGCTGGACCTGGGGCCAGCGCGGCCCCCCTCACCGTCATGGTGCCCGGCAGCAGGGGGCTTCCTGAGAGAAAGCCTCGGAATAAACGACGAGCTGGCCTGGAAACAGGGAACACAATGTTAGCCTCCTTCCAGTGTCAGCAGCAGCACGGGGAAAACCTTCTAGGCCGTACATCTCCCTTCAAAATGTGACCAGACCCTGACCATGCCTCACTCCAGTCCCTGGATTGACGGAACAGGCTCCTGACCAATCTCTCTGCTTCTTCCTTGGCCCCGCCATCCACATAGAGCAGCAAGTGAACCTTCTAAGACATCGGTCAGATTGAGCCCTTCCTCTGCTCAGAACCCTCCAATGGCTCCTGTTTGTATCAGACTACAAGCTGCTGTCCTCACAGAGGCCCACAGACTGCCTGATGGGCCCTCTACACTCTCTGATTTCATGTCCATTCCCATCACGAGCCTCCATTCCAGCCACACTAGCCTCCTGTGGCTCCAACATGCCATGCCTGCTCCTGCCACAGGGCCTTTGCACAGCCTCTGCCCCGCCACACAGCAGCTCCCACACACCCTTTAGGTCTCTGCCCTGACCACCCATTCAAATATGACCACCCTCACCCAAGGCGCTTCTGACCTCTGCTTTATTTCTCTCCAGAGCACGCATTACCACCTGGCTCCAGCTGACAAACTGTACATCACTCACATGTTCATTAACTGTCTGTCTCCCACACCAGACACTAGCTCCCTGAGGGCAGGGGCCCTGCTCAGCTCAGGACTGGATCTCCGGCCCTTGGAGCAGCGGTGTCGGTTACCATCTGCGGGCTCCGCCCATCTTTACACTTGGGGTCTAGCAGGGTCGCTCTAGCCCAGAGGCACCCCCTCTACTGGCAGCTGTATTTCCTCTGCCATTTCTCCCCAGCTTCCCTAACAGCTGACACTTGGTCCTCACCAACCAGCTGTGCCGTGCTGGACATTTTGTGGCCCTTCCCCACCTTCAAACTCCTCACCTTTTAATTTAGCTCACGGACCGCTCTTCCTAAAAGCCTGCCCTGGTCATTTTCCCCATTTAGGTACTTCCATGCGTTTCACCCGCCTCTGTGGTCCTTACATGACACGCACTGCTGTCATTTGCTTGCATTTATCCTCCTAAGTCCACCCACTCTTCAAGGCAAGACCATTTTTCCATCTTGGAATCCCCAGCAGCAAGCTTCGCACCAGGACCATTTATAATGTCTATTTTATCATCCGTAGATTTTTCACTCCTTATTTCAAAAGGAATTTGAGGTGCATCAGAGAGAAGCAAAGAGTAGGGTTGAGGCAGCTGACATAAAGCAAGATTCTGGGTGGGGAAAGTAAAGACGGGGTGGCTGGGCCACAGGATGGCACTCCAGCGTCCCGGGCAGTTACCCCACATGGGCTGCCATGTCGGCCCCTCACTTCCTGGTAGCAGCCTCAGTACCTGGGGTAACAAATTAACAGTTTCACGCTGGAAGGAAACCGTATATCACAGGAAGAACTGTTGCTATGGTTCTCCTGGCAAGTTTACAAACAAGGACCAATGCCAGGCTGGGGGCTGGCACCACTCTCAAAGAGGCAAGCCATTCCATCAGAAGCACCTGGAAAGCTCTCGGAGGAGCGGTCGCGCCCCGCCACAGACTTGCGAGACCCACGGCCCTGACGGAAGGCCCTTTCGGAGCTGCCCCTGTGGACAGGTTGGACAATGCCATCCTGGGTCATGGAGCCTCCATGCAGCAAAGGCCCGAGACCAACCTGCCACGGACCAGGTGACCATCCAACCACTGATGCAAACAGATGCGAAGCTGAGAGCAGAAAGAGCCCTGGCTGAGGCGCAAATCTTAGCTCCACCACGACCAGCTGCGTGTCTGCAGAGGCTCAGTGGACCTCAGAGGGTCTCCACTGCCTGATCTGAAAAACAGCCAGTCCCCCACACCCAACCATCTCAGCCTGAACCCTGCAGTCAGCGCAGAGGACCTCTCCCAGTGCCCTCCCCGTCTGAGGCTTCCTGGGGCCTTCCTGGGGTGGATGCTGACCCCGAGATGAAGAGGATTCTTGCCCACATCTCCCCGCCCCTTGGCCCACTGAGTCACGTCTGCTCTTAGATATATGTTTTTACCCTGGAAGAGCCCCCTGTGTTTCTATTTTCCTGTAAAAATAAACGATCTCTAACGCACCGACCGAGAGAAGAATCTCGATTAAAAACTCAAAACTGGAGAAGGCATCTATATAAAGAAATTCAAAATTGGAGAAGGTGTCTATATAAAGACTGGTGGCGCTTTGAAAAAGAGACATGGTGACAAGTCTAAGAATAGCTCCTGTAAGTATGGCTGCAACATTGAAAACCAGTGCCAGAAATATTTCCTAAAAGAGAAGATTTGGGTTGTAAATCATCATCTTTGTCTGTCATCCCAAATTAAATGAATAAACACAAGGAAATGGGACGGGGGGTTTCAGGAAGTACAGACACGCTTCCATCTTCCCCTTCTGAGCAAGGGCTGGGTGTGTCAAAGGCTGTTTTGTCCTCAGCTAACAGCGGTGCTGACGGAACTGCGTACAGACTTCTCGAGATGGCGCAGCCGCTGAGCTCGGCCCCGCTAAGGGGTGACCCGCTAGGGCATCTATTCAGTGCGGTCTGTTTCCTGCTGGGCTTTGCTTCCTCTCCTTATGTAGGTCATCTAGTTCCCAAGAAGTCCACTCAGAGGGCGAGTGATTTGCCCCCAAATCAGACCCAGGACTTCAATAGAATATGTTCCAGGTGCCTACTGTCTCCCAACGGGGGGTCGTGGATGAGCCGCCCCCGCGGGCTCCAGAGCCCCCTTCCAGAACGGGAGTCATGGCCGTCTCACCAGGGACCGACTCCTAGCAGGAAGGGGAGGGAGGTACTTCCCAAGAGGAGAAGCCGCGGCCTCGGCGGGCGCTCCTGCAGCCTGACCCACACTGGCCACGTTTCTGACCATGTCTCGTGCTGGGGCCCCGTGATTTACAGACCACCGACTTCGTTCTCAGACAGCCCTTGCTGTTTACAAACCATTTCCCCCACAAGATCTCATGCCTTTTCTCATAGCAACTCTGAAGTAAGTAGGACTGTCTGCATCTTAGAGATGAGGAGAACAATGTGAAACTGGGTTTTACAGCTTCCGAGGGTACCACCAAATGACTCAAGGGCTTTCATTCTGCTGCTGCTGCTGCTAAGTCGCTTCAGTTGTGTCCGACCCTGTGTGACCCCATAGACAGCAGCCCACCAGGCTCCCCTGTCCCTGGGATTCTCCAGGCAAGAACACTGGAGTGGGTTGCCATTTCCTTCTCCAATGCATGAAAGTGAAAAGTGAAAGTGAAGTCGCTCAGTCGTGTCCAACTCTCAGCGACCCCATGGACTGCAGCCCACCAGGCTCCTCCGTCCATGGGACTGTCCAGGCAAGAGTACTGGAGTGGGGTACCATTGCCTTCTCCCAAGGGCTTTCATAATAACCCCCAAAATACTTCTGGGGGTACTGACAAATAACTCTAGGATTTTCATAATAACCCCCGAATACTTCAGACAGTGTTCTCACTTACAGGCGCAGGGTCCCTGGCACTGAGAGAGGCAAGCAAAGGCAGCTCTCAAGGGTCGCCCTGCTTCCGGGACCCTGGGCAGCTCATGGCACTAAACCCTGCAAACTTGGGCGCTGGCAGCAGGGGTGGGCACTGAGTCCCACCCTTTCACATGTAGGACAGGGACCTTCCTGGAAAGGACCTCTGCCTGCCTGGGTCCCACAAGCGAGCAGGATGCTGGCCTGGTGACACCTCAGACCTGGGAGAAGTGGGGGGTTTTGCTCCCCATGGGAAAGGACCCCAGTAGCTGCCTTTTCTCCATGCAGCCCATTGCCATTTCCTCCTCCAGGGGATCTTCCCAATGCAGGGACTGAACCTGCATCTTCTGTATTGGCAGGTGGGTTCTTCACTGCGGAGCCACTTTGGAAGCCCACTTTAGGTGCACGGTAGTTTATCAGTGGAGGAAGAATAATCGTTTCAATAAATAGTACTAGCTAGAACAACTGGATATCCAGAGACTAAAAAAAAAAAAGAACCTTAACCTAAACCTTACACCATACACAAAAATTAATTCAAAATGGATCATGGATTTAAATGCAAAATGCAGGGACTTCCCTGGTATCTCAGTGGATAGGAATCCGCCTGCCAATGCAGGGGGCATGGGTTTGATCCCTTGTCCAGGAAGATCCCATATGCCACAGAGCAACTAAGCCCATGCACCACAACTAGCCTTACTCTAGAGACCAAGAGCTGCAACTCCCGAAGTGTGTACCCCCTAGAGCTCATGCTCCACAACAAGAAAAACCATCACAAGGAGAGGCCTGGGCACCTCGACAAATACTAGTCCCCACTCACCTTGACTACAGAAAGCCCACATAAGAAGCAACAAAAATTCAGCGCAGTCAAAAATAAAGTAATAAATCATTTTTTAAAATGCAAAATGTAAGACTACAAACCTTTTAGAAGACATAGGAGGAAATCTTTGAAACACAGGGCGAGGTGCAGCCTTCTTAGACTTAACACCGAAAGCATGACCCTCTAAAAGGAAAAACTGACTGGACGTCACCAAAAGTGAAAACTTCCATGCTGCGATTATGTAAACAGCATGGACAGACAAGCCATAGAGCAGAAGAAAATATCTTTGAGCCACATATCCAACAAATAACCAGCATCTGGAATACAAAATATAGCAAGAATGCTCAAAGCTCAACAGCTAAAAAAAAAAACAACAAACCCCAATTTTCTGAATTCAGTCAGAAAATTCACAAAAGATACAGACACTTCACACAAGAAGAGGCATGGCCAACATGTAAATGGCTGTTCAACATTAGCAATTAGGAAAATGTAAACTAAAACCACAATNAAAAAAAAAAACAACAAACCCCAATTTTCTGAATTCAGTCAGAAAATTCACAAAAGATACAGACACTTCACACAAGAAGAGGCATGGCCAACATGTAAATGGCTGTTCAACATTAGCAATTAGGAAAATGTAAACTAAAACCACAATGAAGTATCATTCAGTTCAGTTCAGTTCAGTCGCTCAGTCGTGTCCGACTCTGAGACCCCATAAATCGTAGCACGCCAGGCCTTCCTATCCCCACATATAAATACGAAATAGTGACATCATGAATTGCAGCACGCCAGGCCTCCCTCTCCCCACATATAAATATGAAATAGTGACATCAAACGTAGGTGAGGATGCAAAGAAACTGGCTCACACATACATTCCTGGAGGCAGTGTGAGAAGGTAGAGCCACGCTGGAAGAGTCTGGCAGTTTCCTATAAAATAACACACACTTACCATACAACTCAGCAATCACTTAGACATTCATCCTACAGAAATGAAAACGTACATTCACACAAAAACCTATACACAGAATGTTCACAGCAGCTGCCTTTGTAACTGTCATGGAAACATGGAAACAATCCAAATGTCCTTCTACAGGTGAAAGGTTAAACTTTTGGTACATCCAGGCCATGGAACACTTTCAGCAACAAAGAGGAACAAACTATTGATACAGGAAGCAGTCTAAAGGGATCTCGAGGTATTGTTTAGTGAAAACAGTCAGTCTCAAAATATCACATACTGCCTGGTTCCATTTATGTAACATACTCAAGGCAACAAATCTATGAAGATGGAGAGCAGATCAGTGGTTGCCCTTGGCAGCAAGGAAAGGGGAC
>SJYV01003639.1:0-27118 GCA_006410875.1 Neotragus pygmaeus
CTGGAGCAGCCGTAAAGAGATACCCCACATCCAAGGTAAGAGAAACCCAAGTAAGATGGTAGCCTTGATTAGCCACCCCATTACCAATACTAAAAACAAAAAAACAACAACAAAACACTAAATTCCTTTGCTTCATATGTAACAAGGTCTATGGGCTTTCCTGGTGGCTCAGAGGTAAAAAATTCACCTTCAATGCAGGTAATGCAGAAGATGCTGGTTAAAACCCTGGGTGGGGAAGATCCCCTGGAGGAGGACATGGCAACCCACTCCAGCATTCTTGCCTAGAGAAACCCATGGACAGAGGAGCCCAGTGGGCTTCAGTCCATAGGGTCACAGAGAGTCAGACATGACTGAAGTGACTGAGCAAGCACAGGAACATAATCTGATTTAGTCCAAATCCTAGACTTTTTTGCTGCTCCATGGCTATTCCATTAAATTGCCAATAACTATTGGATCATAGAAAAAGCAACAGAGTTCCAGAAAAACATCTACTTCTGCTTTACTGACTATGCCAAAGCCTTTGACTGTGTGGATCACAACAAATTAGAAAAAATTTTAAGAGATGGGAATACCAGACCACCTTACTTCTCTGCTGAGAAATCTGTATGCAGGTCAAGAAGCAACAGTTAGAACTGGACATGGAACAACAGACTGGTTCCAAATTGGGAAAGGACTACATCAAGGCTGTATACTTTCACCCTGCTTATTTAACTTATATGCAGAGTACATCATGAGAAACACTGGGCTGAATGAAGCACAAGCTGGAATCAAGACTGCTGGGAAAAATATCAATAACTTCAGATATGCAGATGACACCACCCTTATGGCAGAAAGCAAAAAGGAACTAAAGAGCCTCTTGATGAAAGTGAAAGAGGAAAGTGAAAAAAAGTTGCCTTTAAACTCAACATTCAAGAAACTAAGATCATAGCATCTGGTCCCATCACTTCGTGGAAAATAAATGGGGAAACAATAGAAACTTTGACAGGGTTTCTTTTTTGGACTCCAAAATTTCTGCAGATGGTGACTGCAGCCATGAAATTAAGACACTTGCTCCTTGAAAGAAAAGCTATAACCAATCTAGACAGCATATTAAAAAACAGAGACATTACTTTGGAAAAAAAAAATCAATTTAGCCAAAGCTATGGTTTTTCCAGTAGTCTGGATGGATGTGAGAGTTGGACTATAAAGAAAGCTTAGTGCTGAAGAATTGCTGCTTTTGAACTGTGGTGTTGGAGAAGACTCTTGAGAGTCCCTTGGACTGCAAGGAGATCAAAACAGTCAATCCTAAAGGAAATCAGTCCTGAATATTCATTGGAAGGACTGAGGCTGAAGCTGTAAACTCCAATACTGTGGCCATCTGATGCAAAGAACTGACTCATTGAAAAAGACCCTGATATTGGGAAAGATTGAAGGCAGGAGGAGAAGGGGATGACAGAGAGGATCAGATGGTTGGATGGCATCACTGACTCGATGGACATGAGTTTGAGCAAGCTCTGAGAGTTGGTGATGGACAGAGAGGCCTGGAGTGCTGCAGTCCATGGGGTCACAAAGAGTCAGACAAGACTGAGCAACTGAACTGAGCTGAAGCCCATTCCTACCAGCATTTCCATTGACTCTTGGGTTCCAAAAAAAGCACATGATGCTCATTTCTGTCATCACACTGTATACGTCTTTATCTGGATACCTTCTTTCAGATCCTTTCATTTTTCAGAGAATGCTCATCCGCACTCCATCCATCTTTGCTTCACATTGGCCACTTTTTGGATCATCTGGAATCTGAACTTCCTAGGAATCTTTTCAAGCTGCCCAGCCTCTCTCTCAGCGCAGAAGAGAAAGATATCATATGCTTGTTCCTCTTTTCCTTTGCAGCATGAATATGGCCACTTGCAATGATCTCTGTCTTTTTAATCTGTGATAACTGAAGCAAAAAAAAGAGAATTTAGGAAGAATTTTCTCTCATGTTAGAGGTTTTTCACTGGGTACAGCAAGAAAAAGTCTACAATGACAATCTTTTGTCATTGCAAAAGATTGCAATGACAGCACTATCAGTTCAGTTCAGTTGCTCAGTAGTGTCTGACTCTTTGTGACCCCATGGACTGCCACACGCCAGGCCTCCCTGTCCATCACCAACTCCTGGAGCTTACTCAAACTCATGTCCATCGAGTCAGTGATACCATAAAACCATCTCAACCTCTGTCATCCCCTTCTCCCACCTTCAATATTTCCTTGCATCAGAGTCTTTTCCAATGAGTCAGTTCTTCAAATCAGGTGGCCAAATTATTGGCATTTCTGCTTCAGCATCAATCTTCCCAATGAATATTCAGAACTGATTTCCTTTAGCATTGACTGGTTGTATCTTCTTACAGTCCAAGGGATTCTCAAGACAGCACTATACATGAACATAAAGTCGTTTTAAAGTATGATTTTAGGTCATACCTGATTGTATCACCTTGAAGCAAGATTCTCAAGCCCTCCTAGAGATTCTTTGAGCAACTTAACTTCCGTGCAGTAAGTTCTTCTTCTGTTCTCAAATTCATTAAATCTAAGATGCTGATGAAACTAAAGATCCTCATTCATATAAAGTCTATCAAAAGCTTTTTTTTCCTAAATTATTCAAGGTACAGATCAAACTATGCCAACCCGTTGCATCTTTGTTTCATGCTTTTAAGTGGAAAGAATGTCTCCATTTTATAAAAATCCTATGTAGTTTGTTTACTGAAAAAAAAATTGCACAACCTAAAAGGTGAGAATTATGGCTTATTCAGTGTAAATACTGAAGACATAAGCTAGTTCTGAGGGACTGTTCTGAAGAAGTAAGGGAGGAGCCAGGCTATACAGGAGTTTTTGCAAATAAGTAAATAAACAATCAAATATGAAAAAAATTACTTCTAATTAAAGAAAAAATGTATATCTCAAGTTAAAAAATTTAGTGCTTTACTATGTATAGGATGATAAAGAGTCTGGGCTTAATGAAATTATTCCTTAGATGTACATCTTAACTATCTAGAGTCAGTATCCTATTTTTCTCCATTTTGAATCCCCTCATGGAAAAGGCAGTGGCACCCCACTCCAGTACTCGCGCCTGGAAAATCCCATGGATGGAGGAGCCTGAAAGGCTGCAGTCCATGTGGTCGCTGAGGGTCAGACATGACTGAGCGACTTCCCTTTCACTTTTCACTTTCATGCATAGGAGAAGGAAATGGCAACCCACTCCAGTGTGCTTGCCTGGAGAATCCCAGGGACGGGGGAGCCTGGTAGGCTACCGTCTATCGAGTCAGACACGACTGAAGCGACTTAGCAGCAGCAGGAGCAGCAGCAGCAGGGTATGCCATTGGGGGTGGTTGCAGAGGCTTATGGCTTGATGGCCACAACTTTCTTCATTTTCTGTAATGACATTCTTTGTCCACACATTGAATGTGCACATTTTCTTACAAAACTCATTACTTCCTGCCCAATAAGTATTTGTTTATAAGGTTTATCTCTAGAGCTATTCATCATACAACTCTGACTCAGAAAGCAACCTTTCAGATATTAAGTGCTTAGGATTGGTTGAAGTGAAAGTCTCTGATGATCTGACAGATGAGTGTTTTCTGTAGCCCTTTTTCATTAATAATGTTTAAGAAGATGATATTTGACTTTATCTTTTCAACATCAATTTTTGAGATGAAGCTATCACAAAGGTAACCAACAAAGGTAAATCATTTAGCAATCAAAGAGGTTAGCAGAAGAGCATATATCAGCATGCTCCTATTAATTCCTCATAAGAAAAGAATAAACAAAATTATGATGATTATACATACTATGATAGTATGATTGCACATACAATCATCTTGGATTTGGGGATTTGAAGATTCATATCATCTTGGGTGTCTGGAGTACTTAGATTGGGGGAAGGGAATAGAAAGGGAGGCAAGCACTGTTCTGGTGCTTTCTTCTGGGTTCTGAAAGCCAATGGAAGAGAGGCAAAGGCTACAAATAGGAGCCTCCTTGTGAGACTCCAAGGAAGGAACAGGCATTTGCCCAACTGGTCTCACCTCTGCAGACCTCTGTCCTGGTAGTTGGAGTTTACACCACATGAAGAATATTGATTTTTGACTCCAGGAAAGATGACAGTTAGGTCTTGCAGGTCATTGGATTGCAAAGTAGAACACAAGTTAGCAACTGAACAACACAGTTAATCAAGGCAGTTTTCAACAAGAATAGTGCATTATTCTTACTGACAAAGTTACCCGGAAGTACTGAGAGTGTTCACAGATTATCAGGGTATAAGCTTTGGATGCCTGTTTTCATCATAAGGCTCATTCAGGTAGTAGTTTTTAGCAAAAGATGCTTTCCACTTGATTATATTATAGTGAACTAAAATGAATTGAGGAGATAATTACCTTAAGAGAACTTAAAACCATTTTTAATGACTTCGCCATGGGTCTCCTATCTATGTTTTTTACTCTCAAGATCTCATGGTATAATAAACACAAGCAAAAAGACAATTGTAGTGTGTGAAAAATAGATCAGGTGCCTTTGAGCTGTTTGGGAGACATGAAAGGGGGCCTAACCAAAGCGTGGGATATAAAACATGACTTTACAGAGAAGATGATATCTGAGCTAATCCTAGACGGTGAGTAAACCTTAGCAATGAGGAAACCACAAAGGCAGTAGCATATATACAGGAAAAATTTTATAGTGTTTCAGATTATTGTGGCTGTGAGGCTGGAGGGTGGTAGAGAGAAATGAGGTGCTTCTAGATCAGCATTGTACAAGAGCAACATGAGTCCTATCAGGGAGAGAGAATTTAAAATCATGGTCAGAATGCATTTTTTGAAGAGGATTGGTTAGCAATGAGTTTAGAGAGTGAGCCTTTAAGGTTGCCTCCAGGTATTAGAATTTAATTTGGGGAAATAGTGAAGAATAGTGAAGAATCCATTCAGCGTGGATTTTGCATTATTATTGGCTAATATTAATTAATTAATTAATATTGGCTAATAGATGGAGGATAAATGGAAGGTAGAAATATTGAAAACCAACTAGGAAAATATCATAGTATTTCAGATTATGGTGGCCTTCGGGCTGAAGGGTGTTAGAGAGAAATGAGATGCTTTTAGATCAATGCTCCCAAGAGCACCATCATGGGAATGATGTAAGTTTATTAGTAATCACATTAGGAAAAAGTAAAAACAACATGTAAAACTAACATATTATTTTACCCAGTATATATATACAAAATATTTTCCTGTATGAACAAAATATTGAAAATATTGAAATCTTTTACGTTTTCAAACATAGTCATCAAAAATTGGTATAAATTTTAAACTTAGATTATGCCTTGATTCTTACATTAAATGTCTTCAGAAAACTTATTCAAATGAGGCTTCCAGTTTTGGAGATTTTGACAATAATATAAAAACACAAATACACAGAATTATCTAAAGTAAACAAGAAGATACCTACAACTGTGGTCTTAGTAAATATGGAAAAGAAGTTTAGTATGAATAGAAAATTTAACAAATTCTGGAGAAGATTTGCATTTCTATTTCAAGAAGCCTTCCTATAAGTTTTGATTAAAAAGATTTAAATTTTCCTTCTAAAAGCAAACATCTCCAAACATTTCTTTTCTATTTAGACCCTTGAAAGATACCAAAATCCTGTACATATAGGAAAACATTTGANTCTATTTCAAGAAGCCTTCCTATAAGTTTTGATTAAAAAGATTTAAATTTTCCTTCTAAAAGCAAACATCTCCAAACATTTCTTTTCTATTTAGACCCTTGAAAGATACCAAAATCCTGTACATATAGGAAAACATTTGAACTAATGACACAAAAAAACAGCTATTGTGTATATGTATGTCATTTTTAATGCCAAATATAGTATTCAAAAAGAAGTTTTCTTTTAAATGTAATTGAAGTTAGGGAAATTTCCTTTAATATAGAATAATGTTTTTTCTGCTATAGTCTTAATATATATGTATATAAACTTGATGTCATTTTAATTTAAATTTTTCTTTGAAGGCTTTCAAAGAAGAAAATAGGGTACACTTTTTATATCATGTTTATGTACTTTATAATATCTTAAAAGTTAAAAAATAGAAAAGTCAGATTTTAGAATGATTAACTGCAAGCTGAATTTTTGTTCTAGGTACACTTTCAGAATAAATTATAAATCTCATGGTTTACTACTATTAAAAACAATANATAATATCTTAAAAGTTAAAAAATAGAAAAGTCAGATTTTAGAATGATTAACTGCAAGCTGAATTTTTGTTCTAGGTACACTTTCAGAATAAATTATAAATCTCATGGTTTACTACTATTAAAAACAATAGATTGATGGTCTTAAAATATTGGTTCTCTAAACCTAATATGTCAGAAGAATGCTGTGAAATGTAGACTTAATTTTGGTCTCTATATTGTGTTCATTCTATGTCTATCAGGTATTTTCCTTAGTACTTTAGATATATTAATTCATTTAACCTCACAAAAGTCTTATGTACAGTTTCTTTCATCATCATTACTATAATCAGATCATCACCATTATCTCTAATTTTTTTTCCAATTCTTCAGTTTTGATTTTTTTTTTACCTTTTGTTTTATATTAGAGTGTAACTGATAGTTTCAGAGGGACAGCAAAGGGACTCAGCCATACATAAACACACGTACATTCTCACCTAAACTCCTCTCCCATCCAGCATCATCTCTACTTTAGAGATAAATGAATCAGAGAAGGTGAGAAAGACAAGCTCACAGAGCTGGTAATTGACAGCACCAAGGTTTGAACACTGGTACTCTGGGACTTGTGTCTGCTACCCATCTCTCCATCACCTTTCACCTTGAAGTTTGATTTTTAAACCATTTGAGGAAGTTCCTCATAAAGTAATAGTGTTAGTTACCCAGTCATGTCTGACTCTTTTCAACTCCATGGACTATAGCCTGCCAGGTTCTTCTGTCTACGGGATTCATCACGCAATACTGGAGTGGGTTGCTATTCCCTTCTCCAGGGGATCTTCCTGACCCAGGGATCAAACTCGGGTCTCCTTCATCACAGGCAGATTTTTTTACCATCTGAGTCACCAGGGAAGGCAATAAAGTAATAGACTCAAATGGTCACACTCTAAGTGTGCAAATTAGTGACTAGAGAAGGACCCTTCACAGTAGCTACAAGATTTCTAAACACCTGTAGAATCCCATAGCTTTTCCTGATTCTGTCACATTGAACTTTTCATCTGTGAATTTTGTGACCAGAAAAGCTTATTTAGCAAACTTGCAGAACTCCAAGAGTGAGGATGATAGCAAACACACAAGAGAATAAAACTGATTCAAAATAAGCCTTAGTGAACCAAAAGTTCACCTTTTTAACACTTAATTCAACACTCAATTCCTAGTTGGAGATAAAGCAACAACAACAAAAATGAAGGCCCAGAAAACAGTGACAGACTGTCTTGACAGCAGTTGACTAGAAAAAGAAAGAGATTGAAGTGCTTTAGTTGACCACAGATTACAGCAAGAAAACCCAAAGATGATGTCATCAAACAACAACCACCACCACCAAGCTCTTCTCCAACATGCTAATTACATATTTCTGTGCTGTATTAAGAGAAGAAATATTGTTCAAATCAACTAAGATTTCCTCCAGCATTGTATTCAGCACTAGTAAAACCACATCTAGGAAATTGAATCCTTTTCTAGATGTCATTGAATGGCACCAAATAGAGAGAATTCAGAATAACTTAACTGGCATAGTTTGGAATGTGGTCTGAGTAACATGCCATAAAAGAATGGTTGAAAAACTCAAGATATTATGATTTAATAGAGAACATAAAAGCATTTTTAAATATTATAAGGTGAGAGGAGGTGCATGAATCATGTGCAGGAAGGAATGGACTTATTTTCTCTAATATTTCAAAGGGAAAATAAAAGACCAATGGGTAGGAGGTACAAGAAGAAAGACAACACAATTTCAATAATGTAAATGTATTGCCCTGTGAAGGAATAAGATCTCCATCCTTGAAAATAAGCAAGCACAGGATAAATAAATGTCAGTCTCCTTTTGTGGAGCTCTCTATCTTGAGAAAGAGGTTGAATTAAATGACCACAGAGGCCCCTTCCAATTTTAAAATGTTATTAATGAACCACTTTTCACATCACATCTCTGTTTTTTGTGTTTTTTTGTATATGAATTTTTATTCAGTGTTACTTCAGCTTATTTAAGCAAACTAAATATTTTTGTTAACTCAACACCTTTTAATCAATAATAATGAGAGCCAGTGCAAATATATTATTAGAGGAAAATTCAGTTAAATTATCAGTGTTTGAATAAATTTTTATCAGCTATTAATATACATGATAAACTCGAAAGTTATTTTCTAAATCATTTGTGTTGCTCAATCACTAAGCCATGTCCAGCTCTTTTCTGACAGCATGGATTGTAACACACCAGGCTCCATGGGGTTCTTCAAGCAAGAATTGCTGAAGTGGATTGCCATTTCCTTCCCTAGGGGATCTTCCTGACCTAGAGATCCAACCCTGGTCGCCTGCATTGCAGGTGGATTCTTTACCACTGAGCCCCCAGGGAAGCTCTTCTAAATCATAGCACAGTGGAAATTTATAAGATATAAATTAATGAATGGATACAAAGGAAAGATAATGCCTTTGTACCTAACAGTTTGTCACCAACCAGAAAACCTATTTAATATAAATAATTGACTACTGTACTTTATGCTTATGTGAATTTTGTATCTGACCATGACTAAACACTTTTTGTAAGATTAAGTTTGAAAATAAATACTGCAAAAATTTTCATCTCTGATTGTACTAGGATATTTATAGCTTCAAACAGGGGAGTCAGGCTGTAATATAACACTACTGTTTTTTAAACTGTACTTTTGAATAGACATTGGCATCTCGTCTTTTTAAAACTCTTATTAACTTTTAGTTATGAAGCATTTCGATTCATTGACACTGCCCATTTGATCTTTGCCAAAGGGTCTAAAGGCTCTGAAAGTAAATGCCACCTAAGCTAATTATTTCAAATGCAGATATTCAGCTGAATTTACATCTCAGACTTGTCAAGTTATTTTTAACAGTTACTCAAAGCTGCAGAAAACAAAAACAGAGAGCTTTTTCAGAATGCAGAGAGTGATTTCTGATTTAGCATAGTTTCTAGTCTGACTTTCCTATATTTTAAATGAGATGAGAAAAGATAATGCTCTTTTTCCTGGGACCAAGAGACGGAGTTGTGTAACTTAAAAATTCCAAATCTGATTTTAATAATGCCCTAACAGCCCTAAAAATATGTATAATCATTGTCTGTGTGACCCCATAGATGGCAGCCCACCAGGCTCTGCCGTCCCCGGGATTCTCCAGGCAAAAACACTGGAGTGGGTTGCCATTTCCTTCTCCAGTAAATAATGATACAACAGGACAAATTCCATATGGACTCAAAGCCAAGGTAAAAGTATATGTTTTCTATGGCATTTAGAATGTTATTTATTAAAACCATAAATTGGTGAATGATTTGTTGATTTCCAAGGCACACAGAATTATTCTTATAGATGAAAGAAACTGTAGATTAGGAATTTTAACATTTATCAAGTCACTAAAATGTTTCTGTTTTAATTCTATAATCCTTAAGTGGTGATTCCAAGCTTAGCTAAGGAAGACATACTATGAATGACAGATTTCAAAAGGCCATCACAGTCTGATTAGAACAGCACTCCATTCTCTCCTCTTCCTTCCCACTCCCTCTTCCTCTTATCCTCTTTTCCTCTTGTTCTTTCTCCTTCCCCTTCTGCCTCTTGTCGTTCTTTCATTCTTTTTCATTCTTCCTCCCCTCCTTCTCCCATTTTAGTTAAAAAAATGCATGCCGTAAAAAGTTTGAATAGCAAAGTATTTTCCTTTTATAGGCTTTTTTTCTTGTTCCACTCATAAAACATTCTTATGAAGGTGTAATGGTAAATGCAGACCTGGACCAGAGTTTGTCTTTTACCTACTTTTGATCCTGTATCATCAGAGAGGGTGTACTCATGCACGTGTATAGTTTAAATTGTTGTAATATGAAAAACTGTATATAATGTATAAATTTAAATATAGTTTTAAGTGATTAGATTTAAATGATGTCCAATCTCAATTCCTTTTAATTTAAAACTTAATCTTGTTTGAAAATTGCAATCTTATATATTATTTTTAATTCTGTTACACAGTCTTGTTCTACAGCTCATGTAATTGCATGGATGTATTTGTGTGTCTCCATGGATATATTGCGCAAATATTTAGTGATAAAGGTTCAGTCCAATAGTTAGAGTTCTAAGCTTATCGATCATATTGATAAATGTTTAAATTTTCATTGCGTTGATCAGAGATGTTAATTGGCAAAAATGGATAACCTCTAATTAATCACCACATGACATTGTTCATTACAGTGGAGCAAAATGAAGTTGACAAATGAAAAACAAAGCAAAGGTGAAGTGAGCCTTCTCCAGTTGAAATACTTCACTCGCGACTCAGCCAATTGGGATCTTTCTCAGGTTTCCTTTGGGGCTGTTCCATGGCAGGAAAAAGGGAGAAAAGGCAAAATTCTGTCACTGTAAAGGTAATGTGTGAGGACGGCCTACCCTGCCAAAAAGGTCACAGCCCAGTACTGCTTTGATTCTCACTTTAATGGCCTAGGTGGGTATTCTTTTTAAAGAACATTCCAGTGACTGGTGGAGAAGAATTAGAAAAATCCCAGAGTGTACTCAAGAAGATNACAACAGGACAAATTCCATATGGACTCAAAGCCAAGGTAAAAGTATATGTTTTCTATGGCATTTAGAATGTTATTTATTAAAACCATAAATTGGTGAATGATTTGTTGATTTCCAAGGCACACAGAATTATTCTTATAGATGAAAGAAACTGTAGATTAGGAATTTTAACATTTATCAAGTCACTAAAATGTTTCTGTTTTAATTCTATAATCCTTAAGTGGTGATTCCAAGCTTAGCTAAGGAAGACATACTATGAATGACAGATTTCAAAAGGCCATCACAGTCTGATTAGAACAGCACTCCATTCTCTCCTCTTCCTTCCCACTCCCTCTTCCTCTTATCCTCTTTTCCTCTTGTTCTTTCTCCTTCCCCTTCTGCCTCTTGTCGTTCTTTCATTCTTTTTCATTCTTCCTCCCCTCCTTCTCCCATTTTAGTTAAAAAAATGCATGCCGTAAAAAGTTTGAATAGCAAAGTATTTTCCTTTTATAGGCTTTTTTTCTTGTTCCACTCATAAAACATTCTTATGAAGGTGTAATGGTAAATGCAGACCTGGACCAGAGTTTGTCTTTTACCTACTTTTGATCCTGTATCATCAGAGAGGGTGTACTCATGCACGTGTATAGTTTAAATTGTTGTAATATGAAAAACTGTATATAATGTATAAATTTAAATATAGTTTTAAGTGATTAGATTTAAATGATGTCCAATCTCAATTCCTTTTAATTTAAAACTTAATCTTGTTTGAAAATTGCAATCTTATATATTATTTTTAATTCTGTTACACAGTCTTGTTCTACAGCTCATGTAATTGCATGGATGTATTTGTGTGTCTCCATGGATATATTGCGCAAATATTTAGTGATAAAGGTTCAGTCCAATAGTTAGAGTTCTAAGCTTATCGATCATATTGATAAATGTTTAAATTTTCATTGCGTTGATCAGAGATGTTAATTGGCAAAAATGGATAACCTCTAATTAATCACCACATGACATTGTTCATTACAGTGGAGCAAAATGAAGTTGACAAATGAAAAACAAAGCAAAGGTGAAGTGAGCCTTCTCCAGTTGAAATACTTCACTCGCGACTCAGCCAATTGGGATCTTTCTCAGGTTTCCTTTGGGGCTGTTCCATGGCAGGAAAAAGGGAGAAAAGGCAAAATTCTGTCACTGTAAAGGTAATGTGTGAGGACGGCCTACCCTGCCAAAAAGGTCACAGCCCAGTACTGCTTTGATTCTCACTTTAATGGCCTAGGTGGGTATTCTTTTTAAAGAACATTCCAGTGACTGGTGGAGAAGAATTAGAAAAATCCCAGAGTGTACTCAAGAAGATGTTTTTAAACTAACGATTGGATGTTGAAATGTTCTAAGCCAGAAACTTTTTAAGCCTTTTTTTTTTTTTAATAGCTCCTCAGGTTTTCCTTTCATTTTTCAGTCATGTGAACAAAAAGCTGTGAAACCAGCCTGAGTCTTTCCCTGCTGCTGGAGGGAAGAGCAGGACACTGGACGTGATCATGTCTGTTCCCAGCAGTCTGGACAATAGCGATCCCAGTCAGTCAGTCCTTCACTCAGCAGACTGACTGACAGGTGGCAATCTCTATGGATAAACAAGCTCAACAGTCCATGTGGAGGGCAAGGAAGCTAAAGAAAATATAAAGAGTGTAAGACTTGACATGTGTATGTGTGCATGCTAAGTCACTTCAGTAATGTCTGACTCTCTTGCAACCCCATATACTGTAGCCCACCAGGCTCATCTGTCCATGGGATTTTCCAAACAAGAATCCTGGAATGGGTTGCCATGCCCTCCTCCAGGAGATCTTCCTGACCCAGGGATCAAACCCATGTCTCCTGAGGTTCCTGCATTGCAGGTGGATTCTTTACCACTGTGCCGCTGGGGAAGCCCTGACCTGACATATATGTATTTCCAAATAAGGGTTTTGCATTTCCAAATAAAAGTATTCCACTGATCTTCTCTTCAGCACATTGTTGCGTATGCAAGAAAGCATCACCTGTGTCTTTAGCATTCACACGTCCTTTTCATTTGATGGTTGTATATCTAGAAGAGAGACCCTGCATAAGAATATATGCCATGATTGAGAAGAAATTATTGTGAGGCTCATGGTTAAGGAAAAATGAGATTCCCTTATCTGGCTTCTGTGTCAATGATCTCCCAGCTTGATTTTGCAACACAGAGCACTGAGATTTTCTCAAAGGTATTAGGAAATTATTCTAAATATTCAATGCCAAATTCCATTTCATTTTCTTGATTTTTACAAACCAAACAACATGTGATGTCAAGGAATTTTTGGAGAGACAGTGGCTATAGGGAGGGAGTGACAAAATATCATGGCGATTATGTAGACACCTGGACCTAAGTCTAGATGTCCCTGCTCTAGGAGGAGTCTGAGATGGGCGGGGCCTATGTTTTGTCAGGCTACTACTCTGAAAAATAAAAAATCTAAGTCTTTACCGTCCAAAGGAATTGCTTTAATGATACAATTATTCTTTTCAAAGTGTATGAGAAACACTTAACACAAGCACACATTGGTGATTTTTGCTTGCAATTACAGGTCACTTTTGGCTTTTTTAAAAAGACAGAAAATAAGCAGGGCTACCCTGTGGGTGCCTACGGGAAACTGTGGGGGGCAGTTTGTGGGTGAGATCGCAACTAAGTTTGCATTAAATAACAGTCTTCTACAGTTAAATTTCTTAGTTTTTAAAAAGGCTAATATCCTTGGAGGAATGGCTTTACACGATGGCAGAGAAAGTGGTTTGCTTGTGTGGTAAGATTTAAAAGACATCAACCGACTTATCCAAAAATATTCTTACCACCAGCCTGTGGTGTTACTGGAAAATTTGTCACCATTCCTTTGGGACAGTACCTTCAAAATGACTGTCGAAAAGCATTACCTCGCAGCTGTTACAGATTAATCCATTCTTGCATGGTATCATATTGGCAAGAATTTGTTTATTCCTTATGCAAGACAATTTAGGTGAGAGTGAGAAAATTGGGGTTCAGGAGCAAAAAATACAACAAGAAGCAAGATATAATTTGCAAAAGAGCCCTGGGGGTAGTGATCAGAGAAAAGTTGGGAGGGACAAGGGTGACTGCAGGGTCAGGGCAAGAATGGTCCTGGGGATGTCACTGTAGATTATATCCTATGTGCAACTCTACATTCCTAAACTTCAGAATGATGTATTTTACCACCCCTGTGATTGGCATTCTGCACTTCCTTGTCTTAGTGGTGGTTACTTGCCTGCTTGTCCTTTGCCTATTTTAATTCCCAGGCTCTGTCCTTAATTGAAATCTCAGTATTCCCACAGCTCCCAGCAGTGGCTTTGTCCATAAGGGCTGTAGTCAATACTTTGGTCACCTCATGCAAAGAGCTGACTCATTGGAAAATACCCTGATGCTGCGAGGGATTGGGGGCAGGAAGAGAAGGAGATGACAAAGGATGAGATGGCTGGATGGCATTACCGACTCGATGCACATGAGTTTGGGTGAACTCTGGGATTTGGTGATGGACAGGGAGGCCTGGCATGCTGCGATTCATGGGGTCGCAAAGAGTCAGACACGACTGAATGACTGAACTGAACTGAAAACTTATTAAATAAATGAATACATTGAATATGCTGGTGATGGCTACACTGGGATGATAACAAATGTAGAATCAGATATTCTTACCTTCACACAATTCAGGCAAGCGTTTAAAAAAAAAAAATGGTGATCAAATTGCCTATCTGGCTAGTGATCCTATGTGCTCACAGGAGACTATTTGTTCTGCCTATAGACGTTCTTGTCTGTTTTGCTTTATATCTGTCTCCCTGGTTGAATATTGTGGAATGGAATGAACAAAACCAAAACTTAGTCATCTTTTTAATTTTTTATATCATTAGAATAAATTTTTTTCCTCCCCTTCTCTGCATCCCAACAGATACCCCCCAACTCCTACTGCAACATCTCTGACTATACGAGACAGACATGAGTGCTTAAAGAATGAACAAAAAGGAAAGGAAGGAGAGAAGAAATGAAAAAAAGAGAAAGAGGGAATCAGTAAGAAATATACTTACAGTCACTTAATTTTTTCCTCCAAGGAAAACTGGGATTAAATGATACTTAATATCTTAATAGCATTTTGGTTGCTAGGCCATTTCATGAGGAAGGGGCTGCAGACTTGAGTCACTGTTCTGCTGAGTTGTCCAGACTCAGGGGTAGGAAGTAGCAGTGGCAACGGGGTCATTTCAGGGTCATGCCAGTAATTCGATGTCTCTTTCATCTCGTAACCACTCTTAGAGAAGGGAATACTTTAGGCGACTGGATCATGACAATGAATTCTCTGTAGGTGAAATAGGCTCAGATATGAATATGTTCTTCACCTGGGATATTCTACAAAAGATTCCTGAGAAATAGAAGCTCCATTCCAAGAAGGTCTTAACTCATACATATTCAACGTTATACCACCTCACATTCTGCTTTTAGCTACAGGAGTTAAAGAAGTCAGACTGTTCTTTTGGAGAGTCTTTAAGAAACTGTTTACTTTGTCAAGGTCCATGATTTCATGGGTCATTAGCCATGCATGCAGCTACTGTACAAAGCCTTCTCAAGTGGCAACTTTGCTGAACAGGTCTCTGGAACAGCCTGTTTGCCCTTATGGTTTTTTATGGCAGCCCTGCTTCACTTACTCCTGAGTGTATGGCCTAAAAACCTACGTTTTGGCTCTGGAAGACATCAGACTACACAAGTGTACACAAGACCACTTTTGTCAGTTATTTTTCTCAGCCTACAAGAGCATACAATAACCTATATGTTAGGTCTTTGTGATTCTTTTTTTTTTTTTAATCCAGTATAGCCTGTTTATGCTTAAACAGGATCAGTCAGTCAGTTCAGTTATTCAGTTGTGTCCGGACTCTGCGACCCCATGGACTGCAGCACTTCAGGCTTCCCTGTCCATCACCAACTCCCAGAGCTTACTCAAACTCATGTCCATTGAATCAGTGATGCCATCCAACCATCTCACCCTCTGTTGTCCCCCCATCAGGGTCTTTTAAAATGAGTCAGTTCTTTGCATCAGGTGGCCAAAATATTGGAGTTTCAGCTTCAAAATTAGTCCTTCCAATGAATATTCAGGACTGATTCCTTTAGGATGGACTTGTTGGATCTCCTAGCAGTCCAAGGGACTCTCAAGAGCCTTTTGTAACACCTCAGTTCAAAAGCATCGATTCTTTGGCACTCAGCTTTATTTGTAGTCCCACTCACATCCATACATGACTACTAGAAAAACCATAGCCTTGACTAGACAGACTTTTGTTGGCAAAGTAATGTCTCTGCTTTTTAATATGCTGTCTAGGTTGGTCATAACTTTTCTTCCAAGGAGTAAGCATCTTTTAATTCCATGGCTGTAGTCAGGATAGGCATTCATTAAATGTTGAATGAGTGTACTTGTAATTGTGAGTAAACCAAAGCTTATAGACCCTTCCTCCTCCCACCCCCAATCTCATGGTAGATTTAACAAGCATAGGTTTTCCTGTTACATTTGAAGAATTTTCACAAAAAGGGAACACAGTCTTTACTTATCAGTACTAGTGGTTTTTCTATATAAGATGGGACTCAGAGAGTGCAGGACAATTTTAGAATTATGAAGTGAACTACTGTTCTTGATTTTGGTGAAGTGTGTTACAATTGGAGATTCCTGAGTTTTTCAGAGCCATTAAAGGGTTGAGAGTCATAACATGGGAGTGATTTTAGAGAAGTACAATTTTATTATATATGAAATACAATTTTATTATTTATGAAAATAACTTATAAATATTATTTGTTATTTATTTGTTGCTTGGACCTTGCTGCCAAGTCACTTCAGTCGTGTCCGACTCTGTGAGACCCCTTAGACGACAGCCCACCAGACTCCCCTGTCCCTGGGATTCTCCAGGCAAGAACACTGAACTGGGTTGCCATTTCCTTCTCCAATGCATGAAAGTGAAAAGTGAAAGTGAAGTCACTGAGTCGTGTCCAACTCTCAGCGACCCCATGGACTGCAGCCTACCAGGCTCCTCTATCCATGGGATTTTCCAGGNGAAAGATTGAAGGCAGGAGAAGGGGATGACAGGGGATGAGATGGTTGGATGGCATCACCAACTCAATGGGCATGAGTTTGAGCAAGCTTTGAGAGTTGGTGATGGACAGAGAAGTCTGGTGTGCTGCAGTCCATGGGGTTGCAAAGAGCTGGACATAAGTGACTGAACTGAACTGAAGATAGTATCATGGATAAATATATCTTGAAATACTCAGTGGTTCAACTTAGAGATATAATCATTTAAATTTATTTTAGTAAGACTGCAATATAAGATTTGCTTCTTATTGATTTTGATGTTAATAAAATCCAAGAAAATAATTTTTAAAACTTAGGTTCTCAAGCTTGGTCCTACTTTTAAAGGAAAGACATGAAGAGAGCCATTGACTTTGTTTATAATAATACTTGGTGCATAATTCCACCTGGATTAGAGGGCTTTTCACCAAATTTCCATATTTAGGGAGTGAACACAAACTACGTTTCCAGAAGTTTCTCATGCTCCAGTCTCACTAAGAAAGTAGCTAGACCATTTGTCAACAAAAGAGAGTGTTTTCTGCTGAGGTAATTTACTAACCAGATGCTGAGATGGTCATTGCATGCCAGGGTACATTCTGAGCCAGAGACTACACCTTCTATTTCAGATTTTATGACAAATCTTCCATGTTTCTTGAGCAGCTCCAGACACTGAGAGTGGTGAGACACTGTTTTTAGACAGATAATATATCTGGATGGGTTCCCCTCAAAGTAGGTCTAGGAGACACCCACCTCCTTCACCCAGACACTCAATCTAACACAAGTTTTCTCTTTGGGGTTCTTCTTTGCTTACATTACCACTCACCCTCACCAATGAAAAATGAATTTCTTCAGTTAAATTCCATAAGCTAATTTAAAAGAACTTTTACTGGTCATTTAACTGGATATAAGGGGGTTTCTTCTGAAGATATTCAGGGCCAAGAATCTATGAGTCTTGCTTGAAAAGAATGAAGCCCTTGATCTGAAATTTTGATTTCATGGCATTATTTTGGTTCTTTGGCTGTAGTGACAATTTCAGATCACTGAATATCTATTCTATTGAAGAAGTTACTGACCAATGATGGTAAAGAATCAAGTCATAATTTTTGAACATATGTTATTCATTAACATAACCTCTGTCTCTTAGAACTGTAGGCATCAGCAACATATTAAATGAAAATGATTTCAGCATTTTCATTGAAAAGGGGTAAAATAAATGAAAAATGAAATTCTTATTTTTATTGAGGACCTACTTTGTACATGGAGAAGGCAATGGCAACCCACTCCAGTACTCTTACCTGGAAAATTCCATGGATGGAGGAGACCTGGTGGGCTGCAGCCCATGGGGTCGAGAAGAGTCAGACACAACTTCACTTTCATGCATTGGAGAAGGAAATGGCAACCCACTCCAGGACGGAGGAGCTTGGTGGGCTGCCATCTATGGGGTCGCATCGAGTTGGACACAACTGACGCGACTTTACAGCAGCAGCATTTTGGACATACTCTATACGTTCTCTAGTTAGATTTAATCTCACGATAGCCTTGTGAGAAGATCATTCATTCTTAAGGAACAATAGAAATTAGGTACAGGAATAGCAAGGTCCCTTCAAAGGTGACTCAGCCAGGTCTGTCTGATTCTAGAACCCTGTACTTTTTTTCAAAGCAGTTCAAGATGTCCACCTAAGTCATTTTTGTCCCTTAAGAAGTTTCCTTTCACTTAAACAGTTAAAGGCACCTCAATCGTATCTGAGACTTGGAAGAAGGGATTGAGATGACTCAAATACATCAAGAGAGAAAATAAATTATTTTCTTCCAAGACTTCAAATATATCTCCTTGAAGGTGGTTAACTTTAAAAGTCATTTAAATCAAACACTTCAGTGTCTTTTTTTTAAGTAAAAGGCAGTAGAAAGATGAAAAGTAGTTTTCTAATTTAAATAAAACAGCAAAGATACAAGAAAATTATAGAAATGGGTGATTTGTTCAATCATTTTTTTTTTAAACAAAGCTTTTTTTTTAGCAAAGAAAGGTAAGATAAAGGTTAAATATGAACATCTGAGCAAAAATGCTAGGGTATAAGGATGGGATTTAAGCTATCTTAGCTATCTAATTCATAGCATTAAGGCAAAAATTAACTGGGCTTATTCTGTTTTGAGATATCGATAAGCACCCTAAATATGTATTTATGCTTTTCTATTAAATAAGCTCCTATTTCTCCATCCTGGTATATATAGCAATGGTTCCTAATAGAATGTAAGAGCTTGATAGAGAAAATATAGTTTCATTCAACAATTAGGCAAACTCATGATTGACACATGGATTTATTTATCTTTTGAGATTTACGGACTGAGGTGGAGGTGAGAAGAGCAAGAAAGGCCTTCTACTTCTGTCTACCTGAAGGCATCAAAAATGCATCTCCAAAATGCCAGAACTGAAAGGACCTAAAGATAATAAACAGAGAGAGTGAATTAAATGCAAATTATAGAAATTCTTAAGCATCCAGACTTATTTTTCCCTGTAATGGAATGTAGCAGTGTAGGATTTCAGTTTTTTTTTTTACAACCTGGATGTACCCTAATTTCAAGTTGTGCTATGAAACTGGAAGTTCCCCAGAAGCTGTGGGCACATAGTTTCCCTGGGCAATGAGGAGGCATGAGGAAGGGTCATTATTCTTTCAGGTGCCACTAATATTCACATCCCTGGTGTCATTATTCACTGAGTGATGAGTAAAAAGAGGCACTTTTTCTACAATTCACCCCACACAGTCTGGCATTGGGAGCTTTTCATTTTCAACAAGGAAGCAAAGGCCTAGGTGTTACTGAAAATGCAGACAGTATAACTGTGGAAATAAATCCAATTGTCCTTCTAAGTCTCTTTGATTACTCAACACCAAAAAGAAAAAGAAAGCACCGGTATTTGAGCCACAGCTACTAGAAACTATCGATGAAGCACACATCTAAGTTAGGTACATAGCACTGATTATAGAAATGCTACATATATAATTTGTGTGTGTGTGAGTGCCTGTGTAAAGAAATAGAAATGTTAAGTATTTGTGTGAAATTAATTCTATACCCTATACTTGTTCTACATACATAGTAAATGGATCCCCAAAGAGAGACAACCCTTCGACAAGATTTTGTTTTATAAAGAAAAAATGAAAATAATAACTTTATTCATTTGGATGTCCATTTTTCTCCTTTGTTCACACTTATATTTAATAGCTAAGGGGGGGGAAGAGGTGTGCTACACATGATAATGATAGTCAGTTCATGAAAAGAACTTTGAAAAGTATGAAGTAAAGCAATCTATTATTTACATCAGAAAAAATCTAGATGTTTTGCATTATCAAAAACAAGTAAATATACAGCTTTCCTTTTTTCAAGGCATCACCTTTTTTTCGAGGCATCACCCTTTTTTGAGGCATCACTGACTCGATGGACACGAGTTTCAGCAAGCTCTGGGAGTTGGTGATGGACAGGGAACCCCGGCATGCTGCAGTCCATAGGGTCACAAAGAGTCAGACATGACTGAGTGACTGAACTGAACTGAATTTGCTTTTTTTCTGTGGAGTTTGTGTGAAATACAGTTTCCACTTTTTTAGTAGTGGTAAGAGCCAGATGATGCGTGACAGTCACTGAGATCTGATCACTTAGTTTAAGACACAACCATTTTTCACTGTGATCCTGATCCTGATCCTAGTTCCTCAGTCCCGTTTCTCTGAGACTTATTAGAAACAACGAATGATTTGGCTGCATCCCAACTAATTGAAAGAGAATTTCTGGTTCTGTAGAGCAGGCATCAGAATTTCCTATAATTCCCCAGTTTTTGACCTTAAAACCAGAGTTGAGAAGTAGCATTGTCTTTCAAAAGTATAAGAGAATGAAGCTGTTAAAGGGTAAAATGCAAAAGAATAATAACAAAAATCCCTCTGACTTGCACAGTGGATTGAGTTCCAACACTCTTTCAGATAAATGAGGAACTTTTCCATGACTAGTCAATAATAACAATTGACCATTTTCCCCCCTTAGACTGAGAAGCCATTTAAAGAACTTATTTAGTTGGAAGAAATCCAACAAATAAGCTGCTGCATGTAGCTTCTTCTACATTATATCCAAGGGTTGGCAAATATATTCATTTGTTCATTTAAAACTTTTGTGGATTTAATGATTATGTGTCAGGAATCAGTCCCAGATGGAATCATGAACTTGAGTCAAACATGATTTCTCCATTCAAGCAATTTATAACGTGAATTTGTGTTTATTCAGCGTATATAATTGAGTCCTGTTATATACCCAAATTCATGCTTTTGAACTGTGGTGTTGGAGAAGACTCTTGAGAGTCCGTTGGACTACAAGGAGATCCAACCAGTCCATTCTAAAGATCAGTTCTGGGTGTTCGTTCTTTGGAGGGAATGATGCTGAAGCTGAAACTCCAGTACTTTGGCCACCTCATCCGAAGAGTTAACTCATNGAAATAGCTCAACTGGAATTCCATCACCTCCACTAGCTTTATTCATAGTGATGTTTCCTAAGGCCCACTTGACTTCATATTCCATGTCTGGCTCTAGGTTGGATCAGGATTATCTGGGTCATGAAGATCTTTTTTCTACTGTGTATTCTTGCCACCTCTTCTTAAGATCTTCTGCTTTTGTTAGGTTCAAACCATTTAACTTATATGCAGAGTATAATGCTTATTTAACTTATATGTAGAGTACATCATGTGAGATGCCAGACTGGATGAAGCACAAGTTGGAATCAAGATTGCTGGGAGATATAACAATAACCTCAGATATGCAGATGACACCACCATTATGGCAGAAAATTAAGAAAAAATAAAGAGCCTTTTTATGAAAGTGAAAGAGGAGAGTCAAAAAGTTGACTTAAAACTCAACATTCAGAAAACTAGGATCATGAGATCTGGTCCCATCACTTCATAGCCAGTAGATGAGAAACAATGGAAACAGTGAGAGACTTTATTTTGGGGGGCACCAAAATCACTACAGATGGTGACTGCAGCCATGAAATTAAAAGACTCTTTCTCCTTGGAAGGAAAGCTATGATCAACCTAGACAGCATATTCAAAGGCAGAAACATTACTTTGCCAACAAATATCCGTTTAGTCAAAGNAGTGAGAGACTTTATTTTGGGGGGCACCAAAATCACTACAGATGGTGACTGCAGCCATGAAATTAAAAGACTCTTTCTCCTTGGAAGGAAAGCTATGATCAACCTAGACAGCATATTCAAAGGCAGAAACATTACTTTGCCAACAAATATCCGTTTAGTCAAAGCTATAGTTTTCCCAGTAGTTATGTATGGATGTGAGAGTTGGGCTATAAAGAAACCTGAGTATCGAAGAATTGATGCTTTTGATTGTGTTGCAGAAGACTCTTAAGAGTCCCTTGGACTGCAAGGAGATCTAACAAGTCCATCCTAAAGGAGATCAGTCCTGAATATTCATTGGAAGGATTGATCCTGAAGCTGAAACTCCAATATTTTGGCCANACCTGAGTATCGAAGAATTGATGCTTTTGATTGTGTTGCAGAAGACTCTTAAGAGTCCCTTGGACTGCAAGGAGATCTAACAAGTCCATCCTAAAGGAGATCAGTCCTGAATATTCATTGGAAGGATTGATCCTGAAGCTGAAACTCCAATATTTTGGCCACCTGATGTGAAGAACTGGCTCATTTGAAAAGACCCTGATGCTGGGAAAGACTGAAGGCAGGAGGAGAAGGGGATGACAGAGCATGAGATGGTTGGATGGCATCACCGACTGAATGGACATGAGTTTGAGTGAGCTCCGGGGGTTGGTAATGGGCAGGGAAGCCTGGCATCCTGCAGCCTGTGAGGTTACAAAGAGTTGGACATGACTGAGTGACTGAACTGAACTAAACTAGTGAAAAGATCTCATGAATTCTGTATGAAGTTACATTATAAATTAATACAGTGTAAAGTGTGATTTCTTCCCATTTACATATTGACTTATTGCTTTGATCAAATGTATCATTAACTAATGTTAACATAATTGCAAAAAAATATTTAAATGATGAGTATGAGTTGCCAGTCAAAAAAAAAATTATGCTTGAGGATTAGTTAATTCTTATGTATACAATTTATGTATCTCTCTTAATGTGTATATCAAAAAGAAGTGTTGCACATTAAACTAAGATTATTAGACATAAACTAAAATTATGTCTAAGAATCTTAGTCTGTTTCCCATTCTTAATACTAATAAAACTTAATACTAATAATACTGAAAAACTTCAGGGAGAAAAACCTCACTATTAATAGCAGTGGAATTTACTAATATAATATTTAAGATGGAATATTTATTTCATGTACCCTGAAAATCTCACATAGCTATGATATTATTGACTCTATTTTATAGTCAAAAAGTGAGAATTAGAAAAAAATAAATGGTTTACCCAACATCACATATCTATTTTTGACACAATAGCTATCTTGGCCCTAAGCATATATGTGAATCCAGAATTTAAATATTAGTATCTGATCTCTGTTCCAGAATGTGCCAGAAAAAGGACAGAATGCTGATGCAGAATGGTCATATTTCTGTTCTTCCTTCCAAGCCATGTTCTGTTATACCATGTTATGTATCATGAATGAAAATGATCTCTCCATGATCGTGCCCACTCTCAAGTTAATTCCTGTTAGCCACTAGCCACCCAAAAGTTAGACTGGAGGTAGTATCCTTCACATTGGAACAGTATTAACTGCGACTCAGAGGAATGAACAATGAATGAGAAGTCAGAGTCTCTGAGTTCTAAACTGGATTCCATCAAAATACTTGGTTCAATATTGGATGAATCAGACCAGCTGGCTTCTGGATGTTTCTTTCCTCAGCTATGATATGAAGGATGGATAAGTGGTCATTAATGTCTCCTCTTAGCCATTGATGTTTTTGTTTTTATAGATCTAATTGGCCAGACCATGATTCAATACATGTCCTTCGCTTCACCCTTGGAAAGAATAAAGAACTTTGACACAGTAAGCAGTTGGCATGACAAAGTAAGGTAATGGTATATTCCAAAGTTTGTCATAGATGTGAAATAACTAAAAGAAGAGAGGTTTGTTTTTAAAAATTGGATCATCAAGATTTAGAAGGTGAATAATCTCAAACAAATTGATTTTATTTTGAATATAATTTTAGTGAATCTGCATACACAGCCTTATATCAACTGAAAACAACAGGTCAAGGGTTAGGCCCACTATCAAAAACACTGCTAGAATGGAGATGCAGACATAGAGAACAGACAGAGTGGGGCAGAAGAGGGAGAGAGTGAGATGAAGGGAAAGCGCAGCATGGAAGCATATACGCTAACATATATATAAAGATTTGTTGTTGTTGTTGTTCAGTTGCTCAGTTGTATCTATTTGTGACCCATGGACTGCAGCACGCCAAGTCTGCCTATCCTTCACCATCTTTTGGAGATTGCTCAAATTCACGTCCATTGAGTCAGTGATGCCATCCAACCATCTCATGCTCTGTCATGCCCTTCTCCTCCTGCCTTCAATCCTGCCCAGCATCAAGGTCTTTGCCAATGTGTCAGCTCTTTGTATCAACTGGCCAAAGTATTGGAGCTTCAGCTTCAGCATCAGTCCTTCGAATGAATATTCAGGATTGATTTTCTTTAGGATGGACTGGTTAGATCTCCTTGCAGTCCAAGGGGCTCTCAAGTGTCTTCTCCAACACCACAGTTCAGAAGCATTAATTCTTCAGCACTCAGCTTTCTTTGTAGTCTAACTTTCACATCCCTACATGATTACTGGAAAAACCATAGCTTTGACTACATGGACCTTTGTCAGCAAAGTGATGTCACTGCTTTTTCATATACTGTCTAGGTTTGTCAAGGATTTTCTTCAAGGAGAAAGCATCTTTTAACTTCATGGATGTGGTCAGCCTCTTCAGTGATGTTAATATTTAGCCAATAGAAATTTGATATATGACTCAGGGTACTCAAACTAGGGCTCTGTGATAACCTAGAGGAGTGGGAAAAGGTGAGAGTGAGAGGGAGATTTAAGAGGGAGTGGATGTATGCACACCTATGATTAATTCATGCTGATGTATGAGAGAAATCAAACCAATATTGTAAAGCAATCATCATCAATTAAAAAAAATAAATATAAAGTCATTAAAAAAAAAAACAAAACACTGCTCAGTTCAGTCGCTCAGTCGTGTCTGACTCTTTGCAACCCCATGAATTGCAGCACGCCAGGCCTCCCTGTCCATCACCAACTCCCGGAGTTCACTCAGATTCACGTCCATCAAGTCAGTGATGCCATCCAGCCATCTCATCCTCAGTCGTCCCCTTCTCCTCCTGCCCCCAATCCCTTCCAGCATCAGAGGCTTTTCCAATGAGTCAACTCTTCAGATGAGGTGGCCAAAGTACTAGAATTTCAGCTTTAGCATCATTCTCTCCAAAGAAATCCCAGGGCCGATCTCCTTCAGAATGGACTGGTTGTATCTCCTTGCAGTCTAAGGGACTCTCAAGAGTCTTCTCCAACACCACAGTTCAAAAGCATCGATTCTTCAGCGCCCAGCTTTCTTTATAGTCCAACTCTCACATCCATACATGACTACTGGAAAAACCATAGCCTTGACTAGACGGACCTCTGTTGGCAAAATAATGTCTCAGCTTTTCAATATGCTCTCTAGGTTGGTCATAACTTTTCTTCCAAGGAGTAAGCATCTTTTAATTTCATGGCTGCAATCACCATCTGCAGTGATTTTGGAGGTTCCTCCCAATAAAGTCTGACACTGTTTCCACTGTTTTCCCATCTATTTCCCATGAAGTGATGGGACCAGATGCCATGATCTTCGTTTTCTGAATGTTGAGCTTTAAGCCAACTTTTTCACTCTCCTCTTCCACTTTCATCAAGAGGCTTTTTAGTTCCTCTTTACTTTCTGCCATACTGCATTAGAAAATTTTCTTTGTGGTACTGTACAAACAGCAAGCCTATTTTCTGATAAAGAAACTATAAGGACACTTTCAAGACTTTTAGCTAAAGTCAAATATCACAGATAGAATTAAGAGCTCCGAGGTCCTGATTCTGAACTAGTGACCCACACCTCCAGGAAGTGGGCCTGTTCTTCAACATTCCACTAAGATTCTCTACAGGGACACAGCCTAATACAGAGTGCTTTTGAAAAAACACTGCTAGAGACATCGTTAACAGAGTTAGGCAAGACTCAAAGTAATATGTTGTGGCTGTTGGTGAAACACAAATATTTGGTATTAGGCTGTGTCCCTGTAGAGAATCTTAGTGGGATGCTGAGGAAGAGACCCTCTTCCTGGAGGTGTGGGTCACTAGCTCAAAATCAGGACCTCGGAGCTCTTAATTCTATCTGTGATATTTGACTTTAGCTAAAAGTCTTGAAAGTGTCCTTATAGTTTCTTTATCAGAAAATAGGCTTGCTATTTGTACAGTACCACAAGGAAATTTTTCTAATGCAGTAGGCATAATATTAATGTCATACAGGAAAATGTCACTGGTTGAAAAATATTTAATATCACTGATTTAGTTCTATTTGGGACTGTGTACTTAAAACTTTAAAGAAAAATAAAACTTTCAGAGTTTCATTCAGGTGAATATACCAAGACGACTATAAATGACAAGATTTCTTGAATATAGAGAAGCAGAAATGAAAGTAACCTTTTCGAGAGGAACATAAGGAGTGATTTTCCAGAAAGTTGTTGTTTAGTCACTAAGTTGCATCTGACTCTTTTGCAACCCCACGGAGTGTAGCCCCCTCAGACTCCTCTGTCCATGGGATTTCCCAGGCACTGGAGTGGGTTGCCATTTCCTTTTCCAGGGGATTCATCCCAACCCAGGGATCAAATTCATGTCTCTTACATTGGCAGGTAGATTCTTTACCATGAGCCACCGGGCAAGCCCATTCAAAACGGTGGCCAGATGCACTTTTCAAAGGATTTGCTCTACGTCCTATGAATTATTCTTAGTAAACGTTTAGATAGTGCTTTTCTAGGCTCTCTTTGGTCTTTTTCTAAAGAAATATACTTAATCACCATCTAGATGGCTGCAAAGGTTCTGTCCCTACCATAATGATTTCTAGTTTAGTAGGAAAGCTACCACTTAATTCTTTTGTTCAAAGATCCTGGAAATAGGGTTGATCATCAAAAGACAAACAACAATATCATACATAACTGAGCAAAGAAAGCATCTTTCAGAAATGCTACTGATTTGAGAGACAAATGAAAAACAGTACACTTTAAGGACATGGTCAAGAGAAGTCTATCTGATTCATGAAATAGTAAATGCTACAGT
>SJYV01003639.1:29662-150251 GCA_006410875.1 Neotragus pygmaeus
CAGTGAAAACAGTAAAATTTAATCATACTGTATTTTTTGAGAAGCAGTGTAGAAGGATACCTTGCCTGTAGGTCTTCAAAAACTAAACATTGACTGATTTTTGTATTGCTGTAGGAAAAGGAGTACATCAAGGCAACATTCTGGTGTCACATTCCATTGTCCCTGGGATTGCTAAAGATCTTAACTTCTCTTCTATTTCATCAATTCTTTGTGGAGACTTTGCATAGGAGCACTCCATGCTTCCTAAATGCCAGTCAGAGCCCCACAACCACAGTGACACTGGTCCCCACACATTGCTTAACACAGGGGTTGGGAACCATGCTCTCATATTTGTTGTCACCCTCCCAAGGCAGAGCCAAGGTTGTCTTCTCTCCTGTATCTTTTTCTTCTCTCCTGTTCCTCTGTTAAAGTCAAGGTCATGTACTGGCATTTTTCTTGGCACATTGTGCAGAGATTTGCTTTACTCTTTCTCTCCTTTTTTTGCTCCCTCTCTTTGTCTCCTTCCCACTTTTTCTCTCTCTCACCTTCCCTCTCCCTATTCCTCTCTCTCGCTCCCTATCTTTCTATCTCCAGACTCTGAGCTAATTGAGGACAAGGAATGTGTGTGTTCATGTTGGTGTCTGCAGCACACAGTGAAAGGGTCTGACACAGAGTAGGGTCCCATAGGTATTGTGGAATTGAATTAAATGTTTCTGCTTTACAAAGGACTGCAGGCTTTTCCAATCCAGGAGTACTTTAATCATGCCAACTGGTATCTATCTAATTGCAACTCCTCAGCCAAGCCTGGCAGGCAACAGAATCACTTACAGAAAGTGTAATACAGATTCAAAGGTCCTAATCCAGAACTACTGATTCAGGATCTGCTGCAGAGAAACCTAAGCAACAGTATTTTGCAAAAGTTATACAGCAATGCCAACCCTCTTCTCAAGCGCAGCTTCTAGTAGAACCTTTTTAATTTTGTTGTACTAATAATAAAATGGGATGATACTCCTGAAGAATGTCTTGGACCCTTTTCTATTTCATAGGACAACCTATGAAAAAGTGGGGTGATTTGAAAAGCCTTCACAAATAAATGCACTGAGTTATCATATATTTTTGAATATATCAGATAACAAAGCATGTAAAAAGCTGTTATTGAGGTAAGAATCACTCAAGTTATTCAAGGATGTGGGGGAAATGCTTGGTCAAGACATACATTCTAAAGTATATTTTCTCCTTTTTCATGTAAAAGTATTTAAAATAAACACTTCTAACAATTCCAATGCTTGGTAACCATTTCCAGCTATATTTATGTTTGACAAGTTCCTTTTGCACAATCATTTGTATATTGTTCTTTTTCTTGTGCCAAATATATTTTCAAGTGTCAATGCAGGTTATGAAATTTGCATTTGGGCTTGGACTATTAGACATCTGAGTCACTCTTTTCCTTCTCTTCCTCCTTGGAAGCTCTGTCTATTCCTTCTGTTAAGATACCTTCAGGCTAATCAAGTTTATGTGAAGAAATTATCTGTAGGAAAAAGGATGTGAGATTGGAAGACAATTGGGGGGATTCTAGGCTGGGAAAGCCAAGAATATCCAAATCCATCCTTGTCCTAGGCACCTCTTTTTCAAGTGAGTTCCCCAAGGAAGACATAAATACAGGGAAAGTGGTAGGATAAAGGGAAATTCTACTTGAGTTTTTTGGTTTTTTTGTGTTTTTTTGAGAAGTGATCCAAATTCAAAAATAGCTGTCCTTACAAACCTGAGTCAGAGTACATGATGTCAGCTTAAGGAGACTTCTCTCTGTGCTTTCCTTTCAGTTAAAACCTAAATATTTCCATTTTACCACCTTGAGGCCAAGACGTATAGGGCAGGAGAGTAAAGAGATGAGAGTGGTAGGCTTACAAATGAGAAATGACATGGGCTTCCTTGGGTGGACAATATCATCAACCAACCACCACAGACATTAGAGGGAAGGGAAAGAAAGTTAATTGGCAATTATCTGGACTTCTTTGTGATTAAGTGAAACAAGGGGATGAAGCAAACAAACAAACAAGACAAATGGACAAACTCCTTTAAATTTCAGACAGGATATTACCAAAGAAAGAAAAACTAGGCAGCATATGCGTGAACCTACAAGACCATCTAGAACTAATACCCCAAAAAGACGTCCTTTTCATTACAGGGGACTGGAATGCAAAAGTAGGAAGTCAAGAAACATCTGGAGTAACAGGCAAATTTAGCCTTGGAGTACAGAATGAAGCATGGCAAAGGCTAATAGGGTTTTGCAAACAGAACACACTGGTCATAGCAAACACCCTCTTCCACCAAAACAAGAGAAGACTGTACACAAGGACATAACCAGATGGTCAATATGGAAATCAGATCGATTATATTCTTTGCAGCCAAAGATGGAGAAGCTCTATAGAGTCAGCAAAAATAAGACCAGGAGCTGACTGTGGCTCAGATCACGAACTCCTTATTGCTAAATTTAGACATAAATTGAGGAAAATAGGGAAAACAAGTAGACCATTCAGGTATGACCTGAAGTGACAAATAGATACAAGGGATTAGATCTGATAGAGTGCCGGATGAACAGGAAAGAGGAATCAAGACCATCCCCAAGGTAAAGAAATGCAAAAGGGCAAAATTGTTGTTTAAGGAGCCCTTAAATATACCTGAGAAAAGAAGAGAAGCAAAAGGCAAAGGAGAAAATGAAAGATATACCCATTTGAATGAAAGTTCCAAAGAATAGCAAGGAGAGATAAGAAAGCCTTCCTCAGCAATCAATGCAAAGAAATAGAGGAAAACAATAGAATAGGAAAATCTAGAGTTCTCTTCAACAAAATTAGAGATGCCAAGGAAACATTTTATGCAAAGATGCGCTCAATAAAGGACAGAAATATTATGGACCCAACAAAAGCAGAAGATATTAAGAAGAGGTGGCAAGAATACATGGAAGAACTGTACAAAAAAGATCTTCATGACCCAGATAATCACAATGGTGTGATCACCAACCTAGAGCCAGACATCCTGGAATGAAAAGTCAAGGGGGCCTTAGGAAGCATCACTATAAACAAAGCTAGTAGAGGGGATGGAATTCCAGTTGAGCTATCTCAAATCCTAAAAGATGATGCTGTGAAAGTGCAGCACTCAATCGGCCAGCAAATTTGGAAAACTCTGCAGTGGCCACAGGACTGGAAAATGTCAGTTTTCATTCCAATCCCAAAGAAAGGCAATGCCAAAGAGTGCTCAAACTACCGCACAATTGCACTCATCTCACATGCTAGTAAAGTAATGCTCAAAATTCTCCAAGCCAGGCTTCAACAGTACATGAACTGTGAACTTCCTGATGTTTAAGCTGGATTTATAAAAGGCAGAGGAACCAGAGATCAAATTGCCAACATCCATTGGATCATTGAAAAATCAAGAGTTCCAGAAAAACATCTACTTCTCCTTTATTGATTATGCCAAAGCCTTTTACTGTGTGGACCACAACAAACTGGAAAATTCTGAAAGAAATGGAACTATCAGACCACCTGACCTGCCTCCTGAGAAATCTGCATGCAGGTTAGGAAGCAGCAGTAGAAGTGTACATGGAACAGACTGGCTCCAAATTGGGAAAGGAGTACTTCAAGGCTGTGTATTGTCATCTTGCTTGTTTAACTTATATACAGAGTACATCATGAGAAATGCTGGACTGGATAAAGCACAAGCTGGAATCAAGATTCCCAGGAGAAAGATCAATAACCTCAGATATGCAGATGATACCACTCTTATGGCAGAAAGTGAAGAAGAACTAAAGAGTCTCTTGATGAAAGTGATTCAAAGGAGAGTGAAAAAGTTGGTTTAAGTCTCAGCATTCAGATCATGGCAACTGGTCCCATCACTTCATGGCAAATAGGTGGGGAAACAGTGGAAACAGTGACAGACTTTATTTTTCTGGGCTCCAAAATCACTGCAGATGGTGATTGCAGCAATGAAACTAAAAGCACGTACTCCTTAGAAGAAAAGTTATGACTAACCTAGACAGCATATTAAAAAACNTGGCAGGTGTTCCTGGACGCCTTCCGGCGCTACGCGGGCCCGTGAGTGACCCGGCCTGGCTCTGTGCGGGGTGCGCGTCTGGGTCTAGCCTCCTGGGGTCGCAGGGCGTGTGGGGCAGCAGGCGGCTTCTGGGGGTGCCTGTGACCTGCGGTGAAGGGGCTCAGCCCGGAGCTTGGAGAGCCCAGACGGCCCCCTCGCGGGGCCAAGTCTGAGCTCCAGCCCCGCTCCTCCTGGCCGACTGCCCCTAGAGGCCAGGCCGGGCCAGCCTGGGGGTTCGGGCAGAAGCAGCGCCGTGGAGCAGGGCGCGGCGGGTCCAGAGGGTTGCGCTGGACTCACGGGCGCCCCCGGCCTCCCCCTCGTCCTCCACAGGTGGTCAGAGGTGTATTTTGTGCTCTGGTGGCTGGTGTCGTCAGTCATCTGGGTCAACCTGTTTCTGGCTCTGATTTTGGAGGTAGTGGACACCCCTGGCCCAGACTCTCCTCAGATGGAGTTTCTAACTTGATGAGGTGGGGTTTACCTGCTGGGTTCCCATGGCTCGGGGGTGCGGCTCTGCCCTCCCTTGGGGCAGCTCATCTTGAAGGCTCCTGACCTTTGACCTGTGGGGTGGGGCTGGAGGAGGGCCCTCAGGGAACTGCTCCTGTAGCCGCCTGGGGTCTTGTCAGGCCTCTGGTTCCTGTATCCAGGGGGAGCTTCTCAGCCAGGCTGGCACGGGAGGGGTTCATGCAGGGCCCGGGCCTACCCACCACCCATCCCTCCGTCCCTTCTGCCAGAACTTCCTTCACAAGTGGGACCGCCGCAGCCACCTGCAGTCCCTCACGGAGGAGCTGCAGGACACCTCTGAGATGACCGAGGAGCTCCCGTTNCCCAGGGACAGGGGAGCCTGGTGGGCTGCCATCTATGGGGTCTCACAGAGTCGGACACGACTGAAGCGACCTAGCAGTAGCAGCAGCATGGTAGAAACAAAAACAGCATTGTAAAGTAATTTTTCTCTAATTAAGAAAAGTTTAAACAAACAAAGAGTTAGGTATTGGAACTTTCCTGGGAATTCAGTGGTTAAGATTTCACCTTCCAGTGAAGGGGGTGTAGGATCCATCCCTACCAGGGAAACTAAGACCCCACATGCCTCACAGCCAAAAGATAAAATAAAACATCAAACAGAAGCAATATTGTAACAAATTTGATACTTTAAAAATATAGTCCACATCAAAAAAATAAAAAATCTTAAAAAAAAAAAGTTATCTGTCATGCTGTGTCTGCTCCAAAATCTACCTTCCCATCTGCTACCTGTCAGTAGCTTTAGAAGAAGTTGTTTTTCTGATTTCCCTGGGATGAAGGCCTGAGGATGATTTCTGTCTCCAGTCCATTTCTGTAAATATGAAACCGCAGTCAATCACTGCAAACTCATGTCTCCCTGACAGCAGGTGAAGGCAAAATAAAATTGATGATGGTTCAGGCTGCTTTTATTTAGTCTGTACTGGGAGCGACATGATTCAGGCTGAGGTTCTCATATGAAGTTCTCAGACTTGAAAGCAAAACAGCATGGAGCAGGCTGTGGTTATTCACCATGATGCCATCAACATCCTTCTCTTTTACATCTAAATGAAAAAAAAAAAAAAAAGGAAAATCACCTTTGTGATTTTGCATTATTAAATTAGCTATTCCAGGAAAGGTTGAGATGAGGTGAGTAAACACCTCATCAAAAACTACAGATGCAGTCAGGGCAGAAAACCTGCGTCAAACGTTATGTGATCACTTCCCTCTTAATATTTCCTACTTGCTAATCTTGCTGGTAGGATTAGGGCGGTCTGTATCATGAATAGTAATGCATCCCCTCTTCATGATGAGGCTGACAGTGCAATGGCAAGGATAATGGTCTATCATTCCTGCTTACAGACGTTGTTAACCTCTAAGCAAACTCTGCAGTCCATCCTGCTGTGAGTCCTTACACAGAAGTTTGATCCTCAACACCTAAGCAAACTCTCTATTACCTAGTGTTATTTTTTAAATGAAGTTCAGAATTCAGCACTGCATTACCTGTTTTTTTTTTCTATTTTCTCCTGATTTTTTTCGTGTCTACTAATTTCTTTTACTCATAGTAGTCCACAAAGCATATTTCAAATGCTTAAATGCTCATGTCCCCCATCCCTGACTCAGTGTGCACATACATACACAAACACATTGACGTTTGCTGTAACCCGTTGTCCTGTTGGATGCTTCTCAGTTCCCAAAGATACACCTGGAAAATGTAAAGAACAGGTTGTCACTTTTACCTAAACCAGCAGTTGTTTGCAAAGTGAGAACTGTTAGCTTCATGCCTGGGCTTAACCTTGAGTGCTTACAAAAGGGTAGATTCTCTAAGCCAGAGGGGCTTCCCAAGTGGCGCTAGCAGTAAAGAACCAGCCAGCCAATGCAGGAGATGTAAGAGACAAGTTTGATCTCTGGGTTGGTAATTTCTGGTTGGAGAACCTCATGGAAAGAGGTGCCTGGCAGTCTGTGGTCCATAGTGTTACAAGTTAGACACGACTGAAGCAACTTAATAGTCATACATGCACGTCATAAGCCTGATCCTTCAACTTCCCTGTATTGTATTACTGGAAGTGCTGAGGAATTTGCAGTTTTTAATAAGTTAATTTCTTTGGGTGATTCTTCCATGAATTACATTTTGCCTGACACTGAAACATATAAACATAAAATTTTAATTCTCTGTTTCCTCTCCTGCCTCTTTACGAAACTAACCAAGGTTGCACTAGCAGCATCAGATTTCACACTGTCCTACTGCCTGAAGTCTGGTCTACAGATGTCTTCAGCAGCATTCCTTGCTCCCTGCCACACCATCTTGCTGCTATCTACCAAAGGTGCACTTTTACATGACTGTGGCCAGGGGCCACTGGAAGTGAAATTCATTCCCTTGTGTAGTAAGGATGAGAGATCTCCACCACCCTCTATAGTCACTGGGAGAATAAATCATAGGTTACTCAGAAGCTGCTTCATCATGTGGGGTTCATTCTATCAGCCCACTTCATTTAGACCACCAGCGTTCAGCTTGCATGATTCCTAAGAAGAGAGGCAGAAGTAGGAGGTCGGGAATTCCTAATAAATAACAAAGAGAGTCCACAACATCCCTTGGGTCAACATGTTACCTTTTCACTAAAAGTCAGGATTGTTAAAAAAAAAAAAAAGAAAGAAGAAAAAGGAGGAGATGAGAGGAGATGATTCTCCTTTCATTTAAATTACCATTACCAGCCATTGAGATAATTGCTCCTGCTTTCACTAAACCCAATAAAGGAAAGACAAACTCACATGCTATAGTGGGTGGGGAGAAAATTAAAATAATAAGATGAATTGAGCAGAGGTTAAAGGAGAAAGCCCATGCTTTTTAATAGAAACCACTCATGGCTTAAAGGATTCATTATGTTGGCTGTTTATTCAATTTTAAAATATTATAGCTGAAAGAGTCTCCTAAGTAATTAATTTCTTCTCTGACTTCTATCTTCTCTTTGAAGATCTCATGATTCATGAACTTATATTAAAAAGCACCTATTCCAATATTTTAATTATTTTTCCAGAAAGTTCTTCCCCCCTTCAGTTGAACCAAATTCTTCCACTTTCTAATTTCGACAGAGGGTTCTGAATCTGCTCTTGTGTGTCCCATTATCAATCTCAATCCTAGACCCTTTATATAGTGAGGACACGGCTCACAACTGCGTCCTTGGGCACAGCAAGGATTCCTTCTCCATGACATTTTCAAGTTCCCCGGATCCTTGCTCTGTTTGCCTCTGAAGAAATGCATTTACCCACGTCTTTTAGAATGTAGCTCTCTGAACAAGATAGCCTAGGTGTCGCTGGACAGCTAGTTTATCATATTATTTGTTCTGGACACCATGTTTGTATAGTGCAACCTAAAATTTCATTATTTTTCCAATTATCACAATAATATATTCACATAGACTTAGAGTCAGCTAAAATTTTAAGCTGCTTCCTCACCACACACCACCTGCATGCTGGTGTTTAGCTATCCCTCCCAAGTTTTATACTTTTCTTTCTGTTTTTTAAACGTTCAGTGCAGAACCAAATGCATTTACTGGTAAAAATTTTATCTTTTTTATCTTGAATTATTCAGTTTATGAATGAAAGCTGACACTTTGCCCAGGATTTAAACTTTTCTTCCAAGCACCATGCCATCCTCAAATGTAATAGACTTGATCCTTTGGAGGAAAATATTACACAATGTTGTCGGCAAATTTCTTGATTTTAAAAATATTTTCAAGATCTATTTCTTATTTAAAAATAAACAGACCAATTTATTATTTACCAAATCATCTGTACTTATTAATACACACACACATATGGGCTTCCCAGGTGGTGTTAGTGGTAAAGAACCTACTTGCTGATGCAGGCATATACATATATATATGCACATATACACACATATACATATATATATATACACATATATGTATATATATGTATATGCCATTAAAATTATATGATTGTATTTACTTCTATGACATATATATGACAGATAGACATGCGTGCATGATAAGTCACTCCAGTTGTGTCTGACACTTGGCACCTCTATGGACGGTAGCCCCCCAGGCTTCTTTGTCCATGGCATTCTCCAGGCAAGAATACTGGAGAGGGTCACCATGCACTCCTCCAGGGGATCTTCCTAACTCAGGCATCAAACACACATCACCTGTGGCTCCTACATTGCAGGCATATTTTTTACTCCTGAGCCACTGGGAAAACCCATACGACAGATATATATCATATGTTAATCTACTCATTTAGCCATATTGGTCATTTCTGGAAAGTAGGTTTGTATAATCCCATTTAACTCTAACTCTATCTTTGCACTGTTCATTTAAGAAGGCCTTCTTATCTCTCCTTGTTGTTCTCTGGAACTCTGCACTCAGTTGGGTATATCTTTCCCTTTTTCCTTTCTCTTTGGCGTCTCTTCTTTTCTCAGGTGTTTGTAAGCCCTTCTAAGACAACCACTTGGCCTTCTTGCATTTCTTTTTCTTTGGGATAGTTTTGGTCACCACCTCCTGTACAATATAACAAATCTTCATCCATAGTTCTTCAGGCACTCTGCCTATCAGGTCTAATCCTTTGAATCTATTCATTACCTACACTGCATGATCATAAGGGATATGATTTAGGTTATACCTGAATGGCCTAGTAGTTTCCACTAATTTCTTCAATTTAAGCCTGAATTTTGCAATAAGGAGCTGATGATCTGAGCCACAGTCAGCTCCAGGTTTTTTTTTTTTTTTTTTATGCTGACTATAATGAGTTTCTTCCTCTACAGCTGCAAAGAATATAATCACTCTGATTTCGGTCTTAACCATCTGTTGATGTCCATATGTAGAGTCTTCTCTTATGTTGTTGGAAGAGGGTGTTTGCTATGACCAGTGTGTTCTTTTGGCAAAACTCTGTTAGCCTTTGCCCTGCTTCATTTTGTACTCCAGGGCCAAACTTGCATGTTATTCCAGGTATCTCTTGACTTCCTACCTTTGCATTCCAATCCCCTATGATGAAAAGGACATCTTTTTTTGCTGTTAGTTCTAGAAGTTCTCATAGGTCTTCATAGAATCATTCAAATTCAGCTTCTTCAGTGGTTGGGGCATAGACTTGGATTACTGTGATGTCGAATGCTTTGTGATGCTGAAAATGAACTAAGATCATTTTGCCATTTTTGAAAATGCACCCAAGTACTGCATTTCAAACTCTTGTGTTGACTGTAAGATCTATTCCATTTCTTCTATGGGATTCTTGCCCACAGTGGTAGATACAGTGTTCTTCTGAGTTAACTGTGTCCATTCCAGTCCATCCTCTTGCCATCTCCTGCTTGACCACATCCAATTTATCTTGATTCACAGACCTAACATTCTGGATTTCTATGCAATATTGCTCTTTACAGCATTAGACTTTACTTTCACCACCAGATACATCTACACTTGAGAATCATTTCTGCTTTGGCCCAGCTTCTTCATTTTCTGGTGTTATTTCCTGCTCTTCTCTAGTAGTGTATCAGACACCTACTGACCTGAGGAGCTCAACCTCTGGGGTCATATCTTTTTGCCTTTTAATACTGTTCATGGCATTCTCGAGGCAAGAATACTGGAGTAGTTTGCCATTCCTCTTTCCAGTGAATCATGTTTTGTCAGAACTCTCCACCATGACCTGTCTGTCTTGGGTGCCCCTGCACACCATGGCTCATGGATTCATTGAGTTGCAAAAGGCTGTGATCATTTTGGTTCGTTTTCCATGATTGTGACTTTTGTTCTGGAGGCTGTGAAACTGTAGTTCTTGCTTCTTCTGTCTGCCCTCTCATGGCTGAAGATAAGAGGCTTGTGCAAGCTTTCTGATGGGAGGGACTGGCTTTAGGGAAAATGGGGTCTTGCTCTAGTGGGCCAGGGCTATGCTGAGTTCAGTTCAGCTCAGTCACTCAGTTGTCTCCGACTCTTTGTGACCCAAGGAATGTAGCATGCCGGGCTTCCCTGTCTTTCAGCAACTCCCAGAGCTAACTCAAACTCATGTACATCAAGTCAGTGATGCCATCCAGCCAACTCATCCACTGTCATCCTCTTCTCCTCCTGCCTTCAGTTTTGCCCAGCATCAGGGTCTTTTCCAATGAGTCAGTTCTTCGCATCAGGTGGCCAAACTATTGGAGCTTCAGCTTCAGCATCAGTGCTTCCAGTGAATATTCAGGACTGATTTCCTTTCGATTGACTGGTTTGATCTTCCAATGGACTCTCAAGAGTCTTCTCCAACACCACAGTTCAAAAGCATCAATTCATTGGTGCTCAGCTTTCTTTATGGTTCAACTCTCACTTCCAAACATGACTGCTGGAAAAACCATAGCTTTGACTATATGTACCTTTGTTGGTAAAGTAATGTCTCTGCTTTTTAGTATGCTGTCTACGTTGGTCATAGCTTTTCTTCCAAGGAGTAAGCATCTTTTAATTCATGGCTACAGTTACCATCTTCAGTGATTTTTGAGGCTAAGAAGATAAAGTCTGTCAGTATTTCCATTGTTTCCCCATTTATTTGCATGAAATAATGGGACCAGATGCCATGATCTTATTTTTTTTATTGTTGAGTTTTAAGCCAGTTTTTCATTCTCTTCTTTCACTTTCATCAAGAGGCTCTTTAATTCTTTGCTTTCTGCCATAAAGGTGGTGAAATGCTCAGTAAATGTTTGATTCAATTTTTTGCTTGAATGGGTGGAGCTGTGTTCCCTATCTGTTAATTGTTTGGCTTCAGGTGATGCAGTCTTGGGATCTGCAACCTCTGTGGTAGCATTACTGGTGACCTCCAGGAGGGCTTACACCAAGGGGGACCTTCCAGGACTGCTGCCGCCAATGTCCCTGTCCCTGTGATGAGCCTCTTCCAACTCACATCTCCACAGGAGACCCTCAAACACTCACAGGCAAGTCTAGATCAGTCTCCTGTGGGGTCATCACTCCTTTCCCCTGGGTCTTACTGTGCACAAGACTAGAGATCCATTCTAAATAGCTGGAGATATCAAGGGAATGTTTCATGCAAAGATGGACACAATAAAGGACAGAAATGTCAAGAACCGAAGAGATTAAGATGTGGCAAGAATACACAAGAAAACTATATAAAAAATTCTTAATGACCTGGTAACCATGATGGCGTGGTCACTCACCTAGAACCAGACATCCTGGAGTCTGAAGTCAAGTGGGCCTTAGGAAGCACTATTATGAACAAAGCTAGTGGAAATGATGGAATTCCAGTTGAGCTGTTTCAAATCCAAAAGGATGATGCTGTTAAAGTCCTACACTCAGTATTTCAGCAACTTTGGAAAACTCAGCAGTGGCCACAGAACTGGAAAAAGTCAGTTTTCATTCAAATTCCAAAGAAGAGCAATGACAAAAAATGTTTAAACTACCATGCAATTATTCTCATTTCACATACTAACAAGATAATGCTCAGAATCCTTCAAGCTAGGCTTCAACATTATGTGAACTGAGAATATCCAGATGTACAAGTTGGATTTAAAAGCAGAGGAACTAGAGATCAAAATGCTGACATCCATTGGATCATACCAAGGGAATTCCAGAAAAACCTCTGGAATGTTTTGCTTCTGATTCATTGACTTCATGCTTTATTTACTACAGTAAAGTCTCTGACATTGTGGGTCACAACAAACTGGAAAAACCTTAGCAGGATGGGAATGCCAAACCACCTTACCTGTCTCCTGAGAAACCTGCATTCAGGTCGAGAAGCAACAGTTAGACCTGGACATGGAAAAATGGCCTGTTTCAAAATTGAGAAAGGAGTATATCAAGACTGTATATTGTCACCCTGCTTACTGAACTCCTATGCAGAGTACATCATGCAAAATGTCGTGTTGGAAAAATCACAAGCTACAATCAAGACTGCTGGGAGAGATATCAACAACCTTAGTTATGCAAAAGATACTACTCTAATGGCAGAAAGTGAAGAGAAACTAAAGAGCCTCTTAATGAGGATGAAAGGAGAATGAAAAATTTGGGTTAAAACTCAACATTAAAAAAACTAAGATCATGGCATCTGGTCCCATCACTTCAAGCCCAATGGGAAAAGAGTGGAAACAGTGACAGATTTTATTTTCTTGGACTCCAGAATCATTGTGGATGGTGACTGCAGCCATGAAAGTAAAAGATACTTGCTCCTTGGAAGAAAAGCTATGACAAACTTAGACAGTATATTGAAATTAGAGACATTTCTTTGCCTACAAAGGTCCATATAGTCAAAGCTATGGTTTTTCCAGTAGTCATGTATGGATATGAGAGTTGGACTCTAAAGAAGGTTGATCACCAAAGAATTGATGCTTTCTAATTGTGGTGCTGGAGAAGAGTCTTGAGAGTCCCTTGGAGATCAAATGAATCAGTCCTAAAGAAAGTCAACCCTGAATTGGAAGGACTGATGCTTCTTAGATTGCCCATCTGATGTAAATAGATAAATTGCTCATCTGATGCGAAGAACCGACTCATTTGAAAAGATCTGATGGGAAAGATGGAGAGCAGGAAGATAATGGGGCAACAGAGGATGAAATGGTTGGATGGCATAAGTAACTCAATGGACATGAATTTGTGGAAACTCTGAGAGAGAGTTAAACACCGGGAAACCGGGGTTGCAAAGAGTGGGACATGACTTAGTGACTGAAATACAATAACAATTTAGCTCTATCACAATTAAATACTTAAAAATGTTCATAGTTAATGTACTTAACAAATACTTATCTGGCACCTAACACAGTGGTAGGAATAGGTGTTGAGCATATTGTGCTGTGTGCTAAGTTGCTTCAGTTGTTTTCAACTCCTTGTGACCACATAGCCCACAAGGCTCCTCTGTCCATGGCATTCTCCAGTCAAGAATACTGGAATGGGTTTCCATGCCCTTCTCCAGGGGATTTTCTGGATCCAGAGACTGAATCTGCATCTCTCCTATGTCCTGTATTAGCAGTTGGGTTCTTTACCACTAGCACCACCTGGGAAGCCCTGGTGAATAATTAGTATCATGTAAGTTAAAGTCTAGCGGTAAAACAGAAAATCAGCATATATGCAAACAAGTACACTTATAATTAGCAAGGGGGTACTTATACTAGCAAGGGGGTACTCTTTCTACCCCTTTCTGATGCCTATGTCAGAAGCTTTCTCTACCTCCTTTATACTTTAATGAAACTTTATTACACAAAAGTTCTAATCAATCAAGCCTTGTCTCTGGCTGAGGATTGAATTCTTCTCCTCCAGAGGCCAAGAATCCCAGCATCTTTGCATGGTTCAGCAACAACCTTTCATTTTGGGGGCTCGTTCAGGATATTTCAGGACAAGATGCAAGCTAACAATTCCAGCTTCACTCCTTTGAACTGTATCCTGAAAAACTGGGATAGATTTGATCCCTAGGGCTTAAAGAAGACACACCTGGTCTTCCTGTGTGATACTGCATGGTCACGGTACCCACAGGAGGATGGAAAATGGTGGCCAGTGGAAGGTCTCTTAAGTATAATACTGTTTTACAATTAGACTGGTTCTGTAGAAATACCAAGCGAAATGGGTAGATGTAGCATAGGCGTCGGAGAAGGCAATGGCACCCCACTCCAGTTCTCTTGCCTGGAAAATCCCATGGATGGAGGAGCCTGGTAGGCTGCAGTCCATGGGGTCGCAAAGAGTCAGACACGACTGAGTGACCCCACTTTTACTTTTCACTTTCATGCATTGGAGAAGGAAATGGCAGCCCACTCCAGTGTTCTTGCCTGGAGAATCCCAGGGATGGGGGAGCCTGATGGGCTGCCCTCTATGGGGTTGCACAGAGTCGGACACGACGAAGCGACTTAGCAGCAGCACACTTATAATCACAGTGTGTAATAAATGTGATGATGGAAAGGAACAGATAGAAAAAGCAGAATGGATGGCCTACTTACATAGGCAGTCTCTACAGCTATTTTTTAACCAACTCCATATCAAGTGTTCATTACAAAAAAAAAAAAACCAATTCCATGTCTGTCATAGTTTACGACTATTTGGAACTATGTATCTGTTCAAAAGTTTTGTGGCTATTTGAGTAAGTGTTGAAACACCATTATTAAAGTTTTGAGACACACAATGTATTTAGTTTTTAAAATGGGAAAAAATGATAATTCAAATTATTCTACTGCCTTAAGTAGGCTTCTGAATTTTTAATTTTTGTGTGGAATTCTTAGGCACAAACACATATTTGTAATCTTTTCTGGTCTATCCTATAAGCATAGTTATTGCCAAATGATATCCAGTTAGGAAATGCATTACAACGTCTTAAATAAACAGCCATGCAATTATGTGTTCATAGTTATATCCCTTGATGGTATTAGGTTTACTAGGAATTTCCAAGCTGTAAGCAGTAGCAGTTTTGGGGAACTTTATAAAGCCACCATTTGGCTCTCCCATGTAGAGCTTGTTCTCAATAAAATAAGATGAAAGGAACAGTATTAAATAATTGCATCATTAATGAAAATAGATGCATTATGTCTGTTCTCATTGTGTCTGTTACTGTGGAGGAGGAATCCCTTACTGTGAGTTTAATTTCACCTGATCAATAGCAGTGAAGCAGGGATCCCTCCATAAAGATGAGCTTTAAAATCATTTTCATATGTCAGTTATATTTTATTCCTCTTCAACATGTCCCCTAAACCAAACTCCAGTTTCAATCTGTTATTCATTCTCTAGAAATTATTATTTATAGCTGAATTCCAATGGAATCTGTTATTGATTTTATATATTACTATAATTCTTCTTATTCAAAGTTTGCGTTGAATAATATATTTCCATATAAATCTAATTTTATACAAAAACTTAAAACTGAGAAATGTTATGTTAAGTGGTAAATGTACCATAACTGCTGAAATTATATCCATTTCCGATTAAGAAACTGAAGCAGATGGGCTATTATGCTTTATTGGTTCTATCTATGGTTTCAATATTAACATTATGTTCTCCAGACTTTCTAAAATGTGTTCAAGAAAATACATAAGTCCATTTTTAAAAATTTTCCTTTTGTTAAAATATAGGAACCACCAAAACATTTTTAGATTTCTTCTGCTGAGTTGCATAAGGATTGAGGTTGTGATTGGGAGAATTTGTGTAATTTATGACCTATGACCTCTACATCAATCCATTTTCTAAATGAAATACTGGAAAGTGTATATTTGTCAATACTTACAAAATGTTGAAAATAATTCCTGGTGTTTATGGACTACCCTTGTAGGAAAACTGAATCTGTTCCCAACAGCTGGTTATCAGAATATGTCATACCTCAATTATTTTGACAAAAAGACATCTCCTTGCATTTTGATTACATTTAATAGAAATTATTCATGTAATGCCCCCAAAGAAGTCAAGCATTATCAGAATAGCTGGCTTCTCCAAAGGAATAAATTTCAAGAATTATAATCAAGGTGTCAAAAAAAGTATATTTTCTTCATTTTTCTTTTTAACATTCATTTTCTTCTTTAGAATCATGAGTTCATAATGGCCAGAGGTCATGTTAATTTTTAGAAATGCAAAAGAAAAACAAATGTATCTGAATCCAACTTTAGCACTTTGACTTATCCAACTTTCTCTGTCATTTCAACTATTACTAACTGGCTTTGTTATTCCCCTCTCTGATATGTGATATTCATGGGTTAGGATTCAGGAGTAAACTTTAGTGTTAGGTAGACATTTCTACAGAAAGAGTTGATCACTCACAAAAGTGTAGTTAGAGAGGCTGGGGAAAAATTTTCCAGGCTTCTAATATTTCCTTTCATGTGAAGGGAATTTCAGTAGAGGAGGAGAATTAATTAAATCTGAAGCTGTACCTTTAGAGGAAGAAACAGCGTGTGGAGACTTTCTGAGCACTCCCCTAGAAGCCAAGCTGCCCACAGGGCACTGAGCTCCTCGGAGAGGTTGTGGTCTTCTACTTGGACTCCAGGGGACACTTGTGTTGTCAGCTCTGCCTGGTCCAGGGACAAAATCATCAAGGGTACCTTGAATGGTAAGGACATAATGCTATCATGAGGTAAGCCACATTCCCCCACCTCACTTTTATCAGGCAAAGTTAACTTTTGGCCTCACATCAATTGGTGGAAAATGTGCGTGGGCAAAAAACAGTGGAATTTATTGAGCCTCCCCAAATTCAATATTTTTCTCCCTCATGTGTTTGTCCCTGACCTTCAACTTTACCCCACTCCACCCCTCTTCAGGAGTTTAGAACTAGAAGTCTGCAACCTAGTTTCATTTGTGCTTGGGGAATACCCAATTAAAAATGCAACTTTTCAAAGTGAGATTATGTTACAGTTCAGTACCAAATTCTCACCTGCTACCTCCTCCCTCTTCAAATTGATAAATATCCCAATTACCCTTTTGGGGGCATAAAATTAGTGGAACTCTCACCAGCCATGACATCTCATGAAAGAAAAATATGGTACAAAAGATTACTATTGATTGACACACTTAACTAAATATTTACTTTGCAGCATTGACCCAGTTGGCATACATTTAGATGACCTTCTGAACTCTGGAGTTCTACCATTTGTAACTTGCTGCTCAAATAGCAAGACACACATGCAGACAAGTTAATCTTTATTCTATTTTTTAGGAGGTTATCTTTTTATTTATTATTTTCATTCATTTTATAATTAGTATTTGTAATATTTTCTTTATTATTATTTTATTTTTCATTTATTTTTATCTTGTCCCATTTATTATTTTTTACTAATTTTATTTTATTGTAAAAATTGCTTCACAATGTTGTGTTAGTCTCTGCTGTACAACGAAATGAATTGGCTATATGTATACTTATATTCCCTCCCTCTTGAACGTCCCTCTCACCCCCCATCTCACCCCTCTATTCTTTTTTGTGCTGCTTCTTTTCTATTTTCTATTCTATTCAAGGTCTTACTCAGAGATAGCACCNGAAATGAATTGGCTATATGTATACTTATATTCCCTCCCTCTTGAACGTCCCTCTCACCCCCCATCTCACCCCTCTATTCTTTTTTGTGCTGCTTCTTTTCTATTTTCTATTCTATTCAAGGTCTTACTCAGAGATAGCACCCAGAATCTATTAACACAAATATTAGATCAAATAGAGGGCTTTCCAAGAGATTCATTGGTAATGAATCTGCCTATGCAGGAGATGCAACAATGCTTGGGTTGGGAAGATCCTCTGGAGAAGGAAATATCAACCCACTCCAGAATTCTTGCCTGGGAAATCCCTTAGATGGAGAAGCCTGATGGGCTACAGTCCATAGAGTTGCAAAGAGTTGGACACGACTGAAATGACTAAACAGCAGCAGCAGACCACAGCCAAAACTGGGAGGCAAGACAGAATCATCACTTTATTGTCGCAAGCCTATGGAAACTGGAAGAAATGAAGGAGGCTGATTATAGGTCTAGTCGGTTCTGCTTGTTAATAGGCAAATATTTTTCTCACTGTTATTAAAGCATAAAGATGACTCTTTGGTCAAGAGGATAGAACTACCATGCAGGTGACAGGTGAAGTAAAAGAAAAGTCCCTCCCTCCGGTTCAGAGAGATTATGGGAGAAGAAGCTAAAAGGAAAAAGAGAGTCAGGAATGAGACATTTCTTACTGGATCTCCTATTCACCCCTCAGACTTAGGTCAGACAGATTGAAGACCAGAAGCTCTGTTGAGAGGAACAGAGAAGGGATGAGAGGGAGTGGGAAGGATGGGGGAATTTTGTCTGCTGTGAATGGGGGTCACCAGGAGGAGATGAACTCACGAGCTTTATTTGTGCCAACTGGAGTTCAAGCAGAAGAAGAAATATTAAAGCACACTGAAAGATATAGCTAGATACATAGCTATAAATTCTGAATTCTTCCTCCTGGGCTCTCTTCAATGCCCTTGTGGCATGCATGGGACACGGAAATTCTGTTTCTTACACAGATGCACCATGCCCCCAAGTTGTGTTTTGTATGTATTTGTTTTTATTTATCTATCATGTGTTTGTTTGATTGTTATTGACCTGCTAGCTCAGTGTCACAGAATTTCAACCCAATCGCCAAATCTGGGTTTGGTGATGTTTCAACAACATCTCCCCTCTCTTCCCCTGGCTTTCTATACCAACTAGCTGCCTATCCTCATGTCAATGATACTGGGGTGGAGGGAGGAGGTCCAATCCAGAGTCCTCCTGGGTCACTCTCTCATGACTTCTGCATTCAAGGCCAGCTGTTTCTGAACAAGGAATCTCTCTGTTGTCTTGAAAGAACGCACGCTCTCATGTTCCTTGAGGTTTTTAGCCAGAGGCACAATGAGAAAAGTTGGTGTTCAGAACCACTGTTGTTGTTCAGTGACTAATTCATGTCCGACTCTGCAACCCCATGGACTGCAGCACTCCAGGCTTCCCTGCCTTCCACCATCTCCTAGAGTTTACTCAAACTCATGTCCATTGAGTCGGTGATACCATCCAACCATTTCATCCCGTCTCCCCCTTCTTCTCCCACCCTCAATCTTTCCTAGCACCAGAATCTTTTCCAATGCATCAGAGCCATTAGCCCCTTAAATTTGGTAGGATGTATTCAAGTGCCTATGGTTCATAAGGCATCCTATCAAACCTGACAACTCAGTGAAGCCCCTTCGGAGGGAGGAGTCATTATCACTTTTCATCTGGATGTTAGGAACCTAGGAGAACTCCTTGCCAGCAACAGCCCTGAGAGGGATGTACACACTTAAGGTTACCAAGAAGATAAGAGGGCTCCCCGGCTTCCTAGAGGCAAAGATCATGCTCCCAAGTGTTCAAAATGTTTCATCTCTCTTTGTCTTGTCATTTCTTGACAAAACTTTTGTTTGTTTGTTTGTTTGTTTATAAGTAAACGCCACCGTCCTCAGGGCCCTCTGTGGAGCAAGGGCTTGCTCTGAAAATTCACTGTGAAACTTCACTCTCAGCTCTTTGGTAAATGCGTCCCTGTTCCGAGCAAAATCTACGGAGATTTCAAAGCCAGAAAATATGGAGGAATTTCAAAATTTTAAAGTAACTGTTAAGAAGGGATTTGGATGATTTAAAACACTAGTTTCCACACGATGAGTGTTTCACTGGGGACAGGTGGAAGTTCTTGTAACATCCTGACGCTTCCAACAGCTTCCTGGCTGGTTTCTCCACTTGTCCTCATCCTGACTGCTTTCAACATAGTAGCCAGAGAATCACTGTTTAAAATATACCTCAGATTAAGCGACTGACATACTTCTACAAAGAGATTGTTGTCGTTTAGTCTTTAAGGCATGGTTGACTTCTGCGGCCCCATAGATTTTAGCCTGCTAGGTTCCTTTGCCCATGGGACTTCCCAGGCAAGAATACTGGATCGGGTTGCCTTTTCCTTCTCTAGGGTATCTTCCTGACCCAGGGATCGAACCCACGCCTCCTGCTTGGCAGGTGGATTCTTTACCACTGAGCCACCTGGGAAGCCCTCTACAAAGAGGTAGCTCCCTTGAAAATTTATTTCCTACAACATTCCTTCTTAATGACTCTGTTCCAGCCACATTTGCTATGCCTTTAACTCATCAAGTGAACTCTACTCTTGGGGCATTTGCACTTGCCATTCCCTCTGCCTGGTAGCCTTTTCCTCCACATATGGATATGCTCACTCCATCACTTTTTAAGAGTGTCTGTCAAAAATCAGCTTCTTAAAGAGGGAGACTCTAACCAGTGTAAAAGAACACCATATAGTCCCTTTATCTTCCTATTTTGCCTTCTTTCTTTCAAACCACTGTCTGATATTACATCACATATTTGTTTAGTTGCTGTCTCCCTAAAATAGAAGAAGTGTTCTGTAAGATCAAGAAATGGATTGTTTTCCAATGTATAGAGTAATGTAATGTTAGTCACTCCATAAATATTTTTTGAATAAGTGAACTTTATCTTGCTGCTGCTAAGTCACTTCAGTTGTGTCCAACTCTGTCCAACCCCATAGATGGCAGCCCACCAGGCTCCCCCATCCCTGGGGTTCTCCAGGAAGAACACTGGAGTGGGTTGCCATTTCCATCTCCAATGCATGAAAGTGAAAAGTGAAAGTGAAGTCGCTCAGTCATATCCAACTCTTAGCGACCCCATGGCCTGCAGCCTGCCAGGCTCCTTTGTCCATGGGATTTTCCAGGCAAGAGTACTGGAGTGGGGTGCCATTGCCTAGGCATGTTATAAATAAAATCAGTATGTTGATGTGGTGTGATATTGTTGGTTGCTTGGTTCTTACATTTTCACACAGGTGTGTAATTGGTAGACATAAAAACATAACATCTGTACCTCATCAAATTAATTTTGTGTGTCAGAAATGGCAAGCCTATTTGCTGACTCTTTTCCAACATTCAAACCATGCTGGTCTTTTTGATAAGATCAATAAATAATTGAAAAAGTATATTTACATAGATTATCTATGGAGAGAGAATCTAATTATGTCATTTGTTATAACAATCATGAACTGGAGGTTGCATTTAATACTTACGGGTAAATCTCAAACCAGAGAGTAATTGGAAAGAATCATGCCTCTAAGACTTTAAAATAAGTCATTTAATACTTTTTAGTGGAAGATTTCTTTCTTATTTGCATTTTTCCTCAATTAATATAAATAAAATATATTTTCCACAAAACATGATAGGTTATAGAAAGCAAAGTCTTTGGCAACAGACTAATATTGTATTAGGGCACCAGTTCCAGCATTTATGGCTTTATGTTTCCACTTTCAATTTCAGTTTGTTTTTGTCCATTAGACAGGGTCTTAAATACCTACATTGAATTAATTAATAATTTAATTAATAATCTATAAAGGACCTAGCCTAGTATGTGACACATGGCTAAACAATCTCCTTTTCCTTCCGTTTCATATCCCTCACCTTTATCTGTGGTTAAACCAAAATCTGGTGGAGATAGTAAGGCCAGATTCTTTCCAAAGAATCTAGGACAGTTACTGCATTTGTTTGAATAATATGAGAGTTCTATATTCCTCAATCAGTTGAATCCTCTGTTCTCATATTTATGTTTTTGTAAAGTAAGAAAATTGACAGGTTGACATCATTCTTTTCTTCCTCCTCCATACTTGCAAATGAAGCATTATCTGTGGCTTTAGACTTATCTGCTAATATTACAGTAAGAGTTGATATATTGGACACATTTGACCAGAGTCAGCGAAATCTATTCTGATGAACTTATCCTGGCTAGCCCCTCATCTCTGATTACTGCTAGAACTTGAAATCCAAGCACATGCCATTCCATTGTGTGCTTCCAAGACATTGAAGGGATTATGTCTCATTACAGAGAACATAAATTATCAGTGAGGTTGTTGTTGTTTTAGGCTGTTGAAGTTTTGTCAGATATCTTGGATCAATTGCTCTGTCTATGGATTTGAACATATCCCAACTTGATCTTGTTTATGACAAATGAAATCTGTAAAGTATTAATCAGCTATCTTCCTTGTTCTCAAAAACAATATTGTACTGTAGAGCTTTAAAATTGAACTAGGATAGTTTGATGTACATCAACAAAAAATGTTTTAACATTTCTCTTGGCTTGTCTCTATTAGACTACACTACTTAACATCAATCTAGAGACACACACAAAAAATGAGTTTGATAGACATTTTTGATGAGAAAGGAGATATAGCTATAGGAATTTTGAAGCGCAGTTTAAATTACTCTAAAATCTATTCTAAAGTTTAGCTGATTTTTCTTATAGACTCTTTCAAGACCACAGGATTACTTAACTCCAGAAAGCAATCACAATAATACTGGTTTCATGAAATTTGATAAATAACTTAATTTTTCTAAGTTATTTTGAAATAAAAATGCAAATACAGTTGCTGCTTTCAAATTAAGTATAAATTTAAACATCTTCAATGACCTCAAAAGTTTAAAAAAACTTTTTTCATGGCTAATCTACACTCTATACTTTAGTGATACATTTAAATGAAACAATTCTTCCAATTATAAAATCATAAAATCACGAGAGAGAAGTATATTATTAAATTGATCTCTGGAGAAAATTAAATGGATGTTATGGCTAAAAATAATCAATGTCTTTACTGACACTTCATGAAGAAAGTGCTATATATGATCTTTTAAATTATAGTAAATCTGGTCATTCTTCTTGTTCTAATAAACAGGACCGGAGCAAGAACCTAAGTAGGTATAGAAACCCTCCATGGCCTAAGAATTGGTAATACCTGCTGCTGCTGCTGCTAAGTCACTTCAGTAGTGTCTGACTCTGTGCGACCCCATAGACAGCAGCCCACCAGGCTCCGCCATCCCTGGGATTCTCCAGGCAAGAACACTGGGTTGCCATTTCCTTCTCCAATGCATGAGAGGCAAAAGTGAAAGTGAAGTCTCTCAGTCATGTCTGACTCTTAGTCACCCCATGGACTGCAGCCTTCCAGGCTCCTCCATCCATGGGATTTTCCAGACAAGAGTACTGGAGTGGGTTGCCATTGCCTTCTCCAGGTGATACCTAGAAGTGGCTAAAATGTACTCAAATATATAATAGTTACAATGACAGTGTGCTGTCGTTGAAACCAATGAAAATTAGTTCAGTCAGTTCAATCACTCAGTCATGTCTAATTCTTTGTGACCCCATAAACCGCAGCATGCCAGGCCTCCATGCCCATCACCAACTCCAGGAGTCCACCCAAACCCATGTCCATTGATTCAGTGATGCCATCCAACCATCTCATCCTCTGTCGTCCCTTTCTCCTCCTGCCCTCAATCTTTCCCAGCATCAGGGTCTTTTCAAATGAGTCAGCTCTTCACATCAGGTGGACAAAGTATTGGAGTTTCGGCTTCACATTAGCCCTTCCAATGAATATACAAGACTGATTTCCTTTAGGATGGACTGGTTGGATCTCCTTGCAGTCCAAGGGACTCTCAAGAACCTTCTCCAATGCCACAGTTCAAAAGCATCAATTCTTCAGCACTCAGCTTTCTTCACAGTCCAACTCTCACAGCCATACATGACCACTGGAGGAAGCCATAGCTTTGACTAGATGGACTTTTGTTGACAAAGTAATGTCTCTACTTTTCAATATGCTGTCTAGATTGGTCATAACCTTCCTTCCAAGGAGAAAGAGTTTTTTAATTTTGTGGCTGCAATCACCATCCACAGTGATTTTGTAGCCCAGAAAAATAAAGTCAGCCACTGTGTCCACTATTTTCCCATCTATTTCCCATGAAGTGATGGGACCAGATGTCATGATCTTAGTTTTCTGAGTGTTGAAATTTAAGCCAACTTTNTCTAAGTTATTTTGAAATAAAAATGCAAATACAGTTGCTGCTTTCAAATTAAGTATAAATTTAAACATCTTCAATGACCTCAAAAGTTTAAAAAAACTTTTTTCATGGCTAATCTACACTCTATACTTTAGTGATACATTTAAATGAAACAATTCTTCCAATTATAAAATCATAAAATCACGAGAGAGAAGTATATTATTAAATTGATCTCTGGAGAAAATTAAATGGATGTTATGGCTAAAAATAATCAATGTCTTTACTGACACTTCATGAAGAAAGTGCTATATATGATCTTTTAAATTATAGTAAATCTGGTCATTCTTCTTGTTCTAATAAACAGGACCGGAGCAAGAACCTAAGTAGGTATAGAAACCCTCCATGGCCTAAGAATTGGTAATACCTGCTGCTGCTGCTGCTAAGTCACTTCAGTAGTGTCTGACTCTGTGCGACCCCATAGACAGCAGCCCACCAGGCTCCGCCATCCCTGGGATTCTCCAGGCAAGAACACTGGGTTGCCATTTCCTTCTCCAATGCATGAGAGGCAAAAGTGAAAGTGAAGTCTCTCAGTCATGTCTGACTCTTAGTCACCCCATGGACTGCAGCCTTCCAGGCTCCTCCATCCATGGGATTTTCCAGACAAGAGTACTGGAGTGGGTTGCCATTGCCTTCTCCAGGTGATACCTAGAAGTGGCTAAAATGTACTCAAATATATAATAGTTACAATGACAGTGTGCTGTCGTTGAAACCAATGAAAATTAGTTCAGTCAGTTCAATCACTCAGTCATGTCTAATTCTTTGTGACCCCATAAACCGCAGCATGCCAGGCCTCCATGCCCATCACCAACTCCAGGAGTCCACCCAAACCCATGTCCATTGATTCAGTGATGCCATCCAACCATCTCATCCTCTGTCGTCCCTTTCTCCTCCTGCCCTCAATCTTTCCCAGCATCAGGGTCTTTTCAAATGAGTCAGCTCTTCACATCAGGTGGACAAAGTATTGGAGTTTCGGCTTCACATTAGCCCTTCCAATGAATATACAAGACTGATTTCCTTTAGGATGGACTGGTTGGATCTCCTTGCAGTCCAAGGGACTCTCAAGAACCTTCTCCAATGCCACAGTTCAAAAGCATCAATTCTTCAGCACTCAGCTTTCTTCACAGTCCAACTCTCACAGCCATACATGACCACTGGAGGAAGCCATAGCTTTGACTAGATGGACTTTTGTTGACAAAGTAATGTCTCTACTTTTCAATATGCTGTCTAGATTGGTCATAACCTTCCTTCCAAGGAGAAAGAGTTTTTTAATTTTGTGGCTGCAATCACCATCCACAGTGATTTTGTAGCCCAGAAAAATAAAGTCAGCCACTGTGTCCACTGTTTTCCCATCTATTTCCCATGAAGTGATGGGACCAGATGTCATGATCTTAGTTTTCTGAGTGTTGAAATTTAAGCCAACTTTTTCATTCTCCTCTTTCACTTTCATCCAGAGGCTCATTAGTTCTTCTTCACTTTCTGCCATAAGGGTGGTGTCATCTGCATATCTGAGGCAACTTGAAAATAATAATAAAAAAAAAAGTAACAAGGTTGGAGAAGTACTATATTATTAGGTCCAATAAAAATCTCACCATTCCCCTAATCTCTCTGCCCTTTCTTCCCTAATGAGACCTCAAAATAGCAAGACAACTACAAGAAGGGAAGCAAACTTACGATGCCACCTATCACACTGACCATCTAGTAAAGTTCCCACGTGTGACACTTGTTTTACACCTTCAGGTACTAGTTTCCACACCCTTAACGAAATTTATCATTTAGCGTCACCAAGAGAACCATATGCAGAGTACATCATGAGAAACGCTGGGCTGGAAGAAGCACAACAAGGAATCAAGATTGCCGGGAGAAATATTAATAGCCTCAGATATGCAGATGATAGCACCCTTATTGCAGAAAGTGAAGAGGAACTAAAGAGCCTCTTGATGAAAGTAAAAGACGAGAGTGAAAAAGTTGGCTTAAAGCTCAACATTCAGAAAATGAAGATCATGACATCTGGTCCCATCACTTCATNCTTCACAGTCCAACTCTCACATCCATACATGACCACAGGAAAATTGACCTTAAATCCATGTTCTTTCTTCCAAACTGGTTAACAACAGTGTTGGCTGTCCTGATGCAATAAATAGTACTTATGTTGATCTAATACATTTTGAAATAGGAAATGAATATAATTCTAAAAAAGGTAGTTTAAACAGATCATTTTTTCCTTCTGGTTAATTTCTTTTACCCACTTTACGTTATGTGTATACTTTAAATACATTTATTTTTTATTCAAAGAAACATCATTTTTTCAATTTGTCTAAATTTTAAAGGCAGCCTTTTCCACTGTATATTAGGGTAACAAATAAATAATCCAATTTCCTATAGGAAGTCTTTTAGAAACGTGTTCATACTTGTTGCATCATCAAAAATAAATACTAGGTTTATCCAAGGTGCTCTGAATCTATGCAACAGTATGATTCAGGGGTCAGAACAACTGGGTTGTCATCCTATTCTTAGATTCTCAGGAGTCTGTAATTAATTCTTCACAACTCGCTGAGGGTGTATATCTTTAGGATTTGTCTGGACAGCAAAGAGTTTAAGGAACCCTCAGGGTAACTAGCACTGATGGAGGTGTTCATTTCTTAGCCAGCTAATTACTTCGTTTCTGAGAGGTTACACCCAAACTCCAAAAGCTTTGAGAAGAATAGAACCGGGCTGTTAAGGCTATAATTGCAGGCGTGAGTGTATCCTTGGGCTCCACTCCTAGAGGATTAGCACACAGTAGTTCTCCATGTAGACATAATGTCACTTAAAAACACCTAAGGAAGGGATTTCCCTGGCTGTCCAGTGGCCACGACTCTGTGCTCCCACTGCAGGAGGCACAGATATGATCGCTTCATGCCTTTTGGTGGCCAAAAACAAAACAAGAATCTAAACAAGCAAAAAAATACCCAAGGAAATACTGTTTGACGTGGAAGAACTTAAAACCTTATACAGAAAAAGTAAGAAAACTTGGTAGAACCAGCCGTACATCGATTTCGGAAAACTCTTATATTTTTAGGTGTACTAAAATACAACAACAAAGAGAATTTGAGAAAAGGGGAAGTTGGGGAGTGATAGCATCTGAATAATTTTACTTCATTTAATTGCATATGTGGAAATTTGACTGCCTATCCCTCTTTCACTATTTCAGGAATATTAAACACAAAACCGTTTCATTTTGTCGCAGATAACGTCTTCAAGAGAATACAAAGAAGTGTTTACTTTCCTCTTGGTGGCTCCCTTCTTAGCTTGCTGCTGTTCCTCGTTCAGTCATGTCCGACTGTTTTGGGATCCCATGGATTGTAGCTCCTCTGTCCATGGGATTCTCCAGGCAAGAATACTGGAGTTGGTTGCCATTTCCTTCTGTAGGGGATCTTCCCGACCCAGAAATCACACCTGCATCTCCTGCGTTGACAGGTGGATTCGTGACTGTTGAGCCTTACTCTGTTAGAAATGCAGTCTGCTTCAAATAACCAGAAATGCAGTGGCTCAAGGTTTTCATCAAGAAGCACAACCTTTCCACTTCCGTCTTTTCCACGAGTTCACTTCTATCCTTGGTCATGTGGTTTTCTTCTCGTGATTGTAGGATGACTGCTGTTTTTGCAGCATCAGGACCACTCACAAGGCAGGAAGGAGGAAGCCCAAAGGGGAATAGCAATACTCTTTCTTTCTGGAGGCTTTGTCATTTGTTGGAGAACCAAAGTCTGTGGGGAGTTTCGCTTATATCTCACTGGTGTCACATCACACCCACAGTTGAAAGAGAATCTAGGAAGACTGAAGTTCTTTTTTTTTTTTTTANATATTTTTGAGATTAGTTGTTTGTCAGTTGCTTCATTTGCTATTATTTTCTCCCATTCCGAAGGCTGTTGTTTGACTTAGTTTGAATAGAATGCTAGATTTCTATTTAAAAACTAGATATGAAACAAGCAACCAAGGTTTACTGTATAGCATAGGGAGCCATAGCCAATATCTTGAATAACCTATGATGGAAAATAATTTCAAAATTAATATATGGGTATTTGTATAATTGAATCACCTTGCTGGGCACCTGAAACATTGTAAGTCAACTATACTTCAATAAAATTTATATATTAAAAAAAAAGGCATGCATCCAAGCCTCCACATTCTCAGGTAGCTCGACAAATTCCAAATATCTCTTTCTGAATTTCCTCCCAGCCTCAGTTGCTATCCTTCCCCCAAACCATCCCCACGGCTCCTCAATTTGCAAAAGTTGCAAGCTGTCTTTGCCTGGGTCTGTAAGGTGGTTCCTGCCCTCTGCCCACATACCTAGACAGGATGTTCAGCAGTTCACTCAGCTGTCTGTTTTTATTTGTTATGCACTCACACTCTGTGGGTATTTCATAACTTGCTAATGCTTGCAGAATTTAGTTTTCTGCCTGCTTCCCCACCTCTTCCCTCATTCACCAACTGCCAGTGTAGCAACTGTTCTTCCCCTCATATTTGAACACTGGCTCAAGCTTCCTCTTTAAATTACTTCAGCTATCAGTTTATTTAGTGGCATCACTCATGCTCAGGCTTGGGGTTTGCTTTTTTTTAAGTTTGTTCCTTCAACAAAGCTGTGAAGGGAGGGTCCCGTACTGATCACACTATGTTCCTCTGGTCATTTGTCACTTGCATCTTGAATGTATTTCGTCACCAAAATGTTTTTTCTACTGCCTCTTCATCTCCACAGATTTGTGAAGTGTTCCATATTGGGCTATATGAGGTAGGGTGAGAAGGGGCAGGGGGTACCTTACCGTGGGTTCTGATTTCTCTTTTAACTTTCCACATTTGTCTTAAGTGGGTTCATTAAGCTCGGGAAAAACAGCAATCAAAGCAACTAAGCATCTGTGAGATATAAGCAAAGCAAAACAGTTAAACCCTACAAAGACGAATTGTGTTTAAAAAAAAAAAAGATGATTTACTCATAGCAAGAAATTAAAAAGTCGAATAGAAAAGAAACAGTGAAGTGTAAGAAGGAAAGGCTGACAGCTAAATTACCCTTCAAGGAAAGAGAGATAATCCTCCTGCCAGGCCTAGGAGAGGGGGCATTCATGTCAGAGCTCAAATTTAAATTCCAGCAGCCTTGTATGGACTTTCGGGCCATTATTCTCATTTCTGTATTTAGTTATTGGTTCTTTCTTCATTGCAATAAATGTTTGGATGCATTCAGCCAGAGGCTTTTTTGATGATGAGCACATTTCTACAAAGCAGAAAAAATAAACATGATATAGTTGCTGCCTATTTCTAGAATCCCATACGGCTGCATTTAGAGGGAGCTGTCCACCTCTAGAGGCCAGCTTCCCATTGGAAAGACTGTGTAGCTCACCCCAAGACCAGCTTTCTAAATCAATTAAAAAATTCCACTCTCATTCTGTCACTCACTTCAGCTTTGTAAGAAAAAAAAGGGAGAAATTTTTAATGATTCTGGAAATTTCCATATACATAAAAGCTACAACCAGCAAATATGCATTTCCTTATTTGATAGATGACTCTGGTAACTAAGATAAACCAATAATAACTCTTCTAAGAGCATATGATAAATGGCTCTGGAACATATTGAGAGGAATCTTATTGAGCAGTTTTAAGTCCAGACAGATTCTGAGAGAGAGCCCTGTCAAGAACAACAACAGCCAAAAAAAAAAAAAACAAACAACTGCCCACAAGGAAAAAATAAACCTGGAGTAGTCAAAGTCTGAGTTTTCACCAAAGTTTTAATCTGTCTGATGCATTCTGTGATGCACCCTTTTATAATAATTTGCTAGTGTTCCAATTCTTCTCAAAAATTGCTATAAATGTGACCAACCCTTTTTAAAAATTTTTAATTTATTTTTAAATTGGAGTATAATTGCCTTAAATTATTGTGTTAGTCTCTGCTGTACAACAACACGAATTAGATATAAGTATACATATATTCCTTCCCTTTCAATCCTTTTTTAAAGCAAGTGTTTTAATGACTGCATTTGCCAAAGAATCTTGAGCGTGGTTGGCAAATTCTTCTGTAAAGGTTCAGATAATCAGGATTTCCTGCCATACTGTCTCTCTGGCAACTATAAACTCTGTGTTGTAATGAGGAAGCAGCCATAGACATCAGTAAACATATGACTGGTTTATGTAACAGTGAAACTTTATTTATAAAAACAGGGTGGACCATATGTAGCATAAGGGCTATGGCTTCCTGATCCCTGCTCTTGGGAACAAGTTAGTAGGGTATGACCAAGACCAACCCAGCCACTTCCGCTTCCCAGGGTCTGGGCTTCCTGGTTCCAGACATAAGCAGTATGTACCACCTGGGGGAAATGAGCTCAGTCTATGGGGAAAACAACTCATTTTGGAATCTAGACTTCCTGCACCCTCTGACGATGACACATCACAGCATTATTTTGTCTCTCGCTTACTTACAGTGAGTCACTGCTTGATTTGCAAGTTTCCCTACTTCAATGATAATATTGAAAGCCCACTAATATTAGTCACAGCAAGAAACTGCCCTGAAAGCTGGGAGAGGAAATTACTTTACAGTTTTAATTTCAGACCATAAACTAAAATGACTATATATGAGATGGTTTTTAATGCTGCCTTTGGTACTAACACAAACAAGAATGATCACTTTTAAGTTATGTTGTTCTTCATAACAGAAAACTGCCTCGAGTCTTGAAACAAGAGACAAACCGATGTGTTCTACAATATGAAGAAAAAGGCACTGGCTTTGGACTCAGACAAAGCTGGGTTCTAACCTCTGCTCTGCCACGTACTACCAGTGGAATCCATCAAGTTATTTAACTTCTCTGAGTTCATTTTCCTGATTGCAGAATGATGCACTAGGCCTTGCCTTGGCTCTTGCTCTCTACCTCAAAGGATTATTGGCCAAGAATTAGGGTGCTGGAGACAGAGGGCTGGTGTGAAATGAGATAATGGCTAAAGAGTAGCTCTGTCCATTGTATAGTGCTCCTCACAAGAAGGGTTATAATTTATGAGATGGTATCAGCCACTAGACTAGAGTCCCTCCACTTTCTTTGCATCAGTTTGTGCCACTAGTGTGATCCTCAGAGTAGATTTACCCCTTGAAAATCTGTCTGGTCTCATGGATTAAGTTCACTGAGGAGCATCCTGACCAGGCATTGATACTAAAACATATAGGAACTCAGTTCACCAGCACCATTATCCTATCTTCGGCTCTAAGGGCAAAAATCACTAAATAACTCTAGAGGTAAAAAAAACAGGCAGGCAGATAATGCAGGCTCAGGGAAAGGAGTCCTCTTTCCCCATTCTGAAGTCTCTCGTCTTTTCTTTTATATTCCACCTTGGAAATCTGCAGAATAGTGCACTCCACCATTCTCTGGATGGGTGGTTTATCCCTAGGCCAGACAGTCTTCCCACAAGATTTTCCTCCTTAACTGAAGATGTCCCCTGTCTTGATATTTCCATCTCTCCTGATTATAAAGATAAAAAAAAAATCACTCATTTTTCACCTTGATATTTTGCCTTTGCAACAGTCAGAGGCAATTGGTCAGTCTTAGATAACCCTAAGGGATGAAGCAGCATTTATCAAAAGGATCCTGTAGAGAAGAAAATGTAATTTAAATGGGATGAGCAGTGGAGATGCCATCCCTGCTCCTAGGTGATAAAACTATTGTCAAGGCATCTGTTCCTTACCCAACTAATATAATTTCTGTGATTTATATACCACGAGATTATCTAAAGTTCATACAGATGAATAAACAGAAGAAACAAGTTGAGGAAAGTTTTAAAATGAAGAGTGATGATTAGACACTTAACCTAATGTCAACTCTAATTTTCAAATTGTGATACTAACATATGAAATAAAAATTGAAATCCAGATCAGTGGAAATAGTTTCACACTGAAACAGATTCCTGTGTATTTATGGCAAAGTATCAAAGCTATATGTACCTTAAATTTATACAGCACTGTGTGTCAATTATATCTCAATAAAACTGGAAGAATAAATAAATACATACACACCCAAAAAATTACATATGGCAAAGGTAAAGATTGAGAACCACCTCTTATAGGGAGCCTCCCCTGGTTATCTCAGTTCTGGATTAAAATGTCTGTCTTCAGTAACCATACAGTATCCTGTGAATGTTTCCTTTTTTATATATTAAAGCATACCATATAGGCGAGTACAAAGCATAAAATTCCATCTCAATAAACTTTCACAAAGTGAACATGCCTAAGTAACCAGCACCTAGATCAAGAAATAAAATGCTATTCAAATGTCAAAAGTCCCCTCATTCCCCTTCCAGGGACCATCTCCACCTCTAGCACCAAGATCTCTGATAGTCACTATTATTCTGACTTCTAATATTGAGATTAGTTTTGCCTATTTTGGGACTTTCTATTAACAGACTCATATAATACATATTCTTTTGTGTCTGGCTTCTTTGGTTCAATGTTATTTTTGTAAGGTTTACCCATGTTCTTGAGTTCATGTTTTCTCATTGCTGTACAGTAGCTGCTAAGTCACTTCAGTCGTGTCCGACTCTGTGCAACCCCATAGACAGCAGCCCACCAGGCTCCCCCANCTCATTGGAAAAGACCCTGATGCTGGGAGGGATTGGGGGCAGGAGGAGAAGGGGACGACAGAAGATGAGGTGGCTGGATGACATCACTGACTAGATGGACATGAGTTTGAGAGAACTCCAGGAGATGGTGCTGGACAGGGAGGCCTGGCGTGCTGCAGTTCATGGGGTGGCAAATAGTGGGACATGACTGAGTGACTGAAGTGAACTGAACTGAACTGAAGAGAACTAAAAACCTTAGAAATATAACTTTTCAAATCATATTAAGTTGGAAGAGGTACAGGAAACAGAAATAAGTAAGTCATTAGAGGTGTTTCAACAGGTAAAACAGGGACTTGCTTGGTGGTCCAGTGGCTAAGACTCCATGCACCCAGTGCATGATGTGTGGGTTTGATCCCTGGTTGGGAACTAAGATCCATGTGCCGGAGACAGCAACCAAAACAAAAAAACAGAAAATAATAATTCAAAGGTAAAATGGAACAAGTAGAGTGAAGATGTGATAAAATGAGTATTTTATGATGATAAGTGATGACATAATAATAGTCCTTTTGTTTAAAATAATTATATATATATTATATAATGTAATTGCATATAGTATATAATTACATATGGTATACATGCTACATAATTTTATATATATACTCCATTTGATACCCTGAGGTAACACAAGAAGAAATAATGAAGGGATTATTATCACTATGCTCATTATATAAATCAGAAAATGGGGTTAAGAAATTTAAGTAAATTATCCAAAGTTACTAATCTCTAAATACACAGAGATGAGGCCTCTTATATTTCTAAGACACTAATGGTTTCAGTCAGTTCAGTTCAGTCGCTCAGTCATGTCTGACTCTTTGTGACCCCATGGACTCCCGCACGCCAGGCCTCCCTGTCCAACACCAACTCCCGGAGTTTACTCAAACTCATCATAAGTTTGCTTCCCTTCTTGTAGTTGTCCTGCTATTTTGAGGTTTCATTAGGGAAGAAAGGGCAGAGAGATTAGCGGAATGGTGAGATTTTTATTGGGCCTAATATAGTACTTCTCCAACCTTGTTACTTTTTTTATTATTATTTTCAAGTTGTCCATTGAGTCGGTGATGCCATCCAACCATCTCATCCTCTGTCATCCCCTTCTCCTCTTGGCTTCAATCTTTCCCAGCATCAGGATATTTTCCAGTGAATTAGTTCTTCACATTAGGTGGCCAAGTTATTAGAGTTTCAGCTTCAACATCAATCCTTGCAACGAATATTCAGGACTAATTCCTTTTAGGATGGACTGGTTGGATCTCCTTGCAATCAAGGGACTCTCAAGAGTCTTCTCCAACACCACAGTTCAAAAGCATCAATTCTTCAGTGCTCAGCTTTCTTTATAGTCCAACTCTCACAGCCATACATGACCATTGGAAAAACCATAGCCTTGACTAGATGGACCCAGAGAAAAGGCTTCTTATCTAGTGCTATTTCTAAGACATTAATGGTTTATAGACCTACTGCTATTGCTAAGTCACTTCAGTCATGTCTGACTCTGTGCGACCCCAGAGACGGCAGCACACCAGGCTCCCCCGTCCCTGGGATTCTCCAAGCAAGAACACTGGAGTGGGTTGCCATGTCCTTCTCCAATGGATGAAAGTGAAAAGTGAAAGTGAAGTCGCTCAGTCGTGTCTGACCCTCAGGGACCCCATGGACTGCAGCCTTCCAGGCTCCTCTGTCCAGGGGTTTTCCAGGCAAGAGTACTAGAGTGGGGTGCCATTGCCTACTCCAGGTTTATAGACCTAGAAACTCAAAAGTGGCCTGAGTGGTAAAGAAAAGCACAGGAGTATTAGAGAAAAATTTCTGACCATAAGCCTAAATCTCTTTGGGGAGACTAGAAACATACTTCTATTTTTTAGTTCTGTTCACTGATAGAGTCTAGAAGTGGTAACATTGTAGGAACACATCTATACACAGATCTGGTTTCTAGTCTCCAATAAAAGGAACCAGGGCTCCTTGGAAAATGGGTGATCTTAGAGCTAAGGCAGGGAAAAATACAAGATATTCTTGGACCAGCTTATAACTCCAGAAATAAGGATGTATAAAAAAATGATAGATTTAAAAGACACAGGTATCAACTCCAGTTTCCAATAGCCAGACATGGAACAATTTGAACAACAAAAGAAATTGAATTACTGTTACCCAAAGAATGAATTAAATATCCATGAATCCACATTAACATAAAAATGATGGAAGACAAAGAACAAATCATCTTTATAGAGGAATGCCGAATAACATCTCTAGAAGGTGGAACGTAATTCTATCCTCTTGAACATGGGCTAGAGTTAGTGACTTGCTCCCAAAAGATAAAGATGGAAAAATCAGTAACTTTAAGGTGGACAAACATGGAAAACACCAAAGTAGGTGCTTAGGACTAACATCTCTAATGATAAGTCACATTGTTGTTAATTATAGCAGGTTTTATAGGACCATTTGACTTCAGCTTCTTCAGCATTACTGGTTGGGGCAGAAACTTGTATTACTGTGATATTGAATGTTTTGCCTTGGAAACAAACAAAGTTCATTCTGTCATGTTTGAGATCGAACCCAAGTACTGCATTTCAGACTCTTTGGTTGACCACGAGGTCTACTCCATTCTTCTAAGAGATTCTTGCCCATAGTAGTATATATAATGGTCATCTGAATTAAATTTGCCCATTCTGGTCCATGTTACTTCAGTGATTCCTAAAATGTCAATGTTCACTCTTGCCATTTATTGTTTGACCATTTCTAATTTACCTTGATTCATGGATGTAATATTCCAGGTTCCTATGCAATACTGTTCTTAATAGCATTGGACCACCAGACACATCCATAACTGAGTGTCATTTCTGCTTTGGCCCAGCCACTTCATTTTTATCTGGAGCTATTAGTAATTGTTCTCTGCTCTTCCCAAGATGTTCAGCAGCGCATTGGACACCTTCCATCCTGGGTGGCTACTCGTCTTGTGTCATATCTTTTTGTCTCTTCATACTGTTCATTCACAGCAAGAATACTGGAGTGAGTTGCATTTCCTCCCCCAGTGGACCAAGTTTTGTCAGAACTCTTTACTACGACCCATCCATCTTGGGCGGCCCTGTACAGCATGGTTCAGCTTCATTGAGTTATCCAAGCCCCTTCACCACTACAAAGCTATGATCCATGAAAAGGTACTAAACATGTATAATTGACTTAATTCTAAAGGCTTTAGATCATGTTAATATGCCAGTATTTATATACCATTATATGTTCTCATGACAATTTTCTGGGAGAGGGTCAAGAAAAGCAGGTCTGACTAAAATTTCCCAAGCTCCTGTTCTTAAAGACCAAGTTTGAGTTTAAATATTTCAGTGTAAAAACCAAACAATAACTACTCTCTTTATATGTAGTATTTTATGGCAAATATCAAAGAGCTTGTCCTGGAATTTATTATTAGAATAAAAAAGTTACACTCATAAAGAAGCATTTAATCTTTTTTCTATAAATTTTGTATTAGCTTGGACTTTTAGCTGCCACTGATAAGAGCATAGTTCAGACTTCCTACATTCAAGGACAAGTTTAAAAGCAAAAAGGCAAGGCAGAGAGATGTATTGTATTAGTGTGTTTCAGACAATCTGAGGAAATTTCAGGCTAGTCCTGAGGATCTCTGCTTCTTTCTGCAAGTATGTTTCCTCTCTTTCTTTCTCTAATCATGGTTATCAATGGCACCAAACTTGGATTTGAACCTGGTGCTGCCAATTACTAGCATTTTTTCCCCTTGGAGAAATTATTTAATCTTTCTGTGTCTATTCATTAACGTATTTAATGGGGATGAAAATAGCACCTACTTCACTGAGTTGCTGCAAAGATTGAATGAATTGCTTTGTGTAAAACACATAGAACAGTGCCAGCATAGTAAATATTCTGCACGTGTCAGGTATTATTTGTATTATAAGGTCACCACAAGAGCTTTTCCGTAGCCATTCATTTAGAAAATAAGGCAAATGAAGCAGTTTTTCCCGAAGTGTTCATTAAAGGATGAAGGTACCAAAACCACAATAAACTTTACCACCGAATTTAATTAGAAATGTTCAAGGGTCATTTTGTTAAAAAAAGATTCTCTGAAGGTCCTGGGCTCTAGAGTTTTTACAGACTCATTCCACATTGTTAGGCCACTGCTTTGGAGACAGCAGATGTCTTCCATATAAGCTCTCTGGATTATAGAAAACTTCCAGCTCTGGGAAAGGCTGGACACTGAAGTGTCCCCTGAAAGCTAAAGGAAAGCATGAGGGGAAGGGGACTTAGACAACAGGAGGGTAAAGGGGACGCCTCATTTGCTCTTGTCTCTGGCCCAGAAGAATGAAATAGGGAGTAAGAAGAAGCAGAAACTGACATTTCTTGTGTTTCTTTTTCCTCCTTGCATTCCCACCAGTGCTTGCTTCATTACTGGTTCCAATCCTTAATTTCTCCCATTTGAATAACCCTCCCTGGAGGAGAAGCACATAGAGGCTTAGGTGATCTCATTTCCAATCTCCTAGCCATTGTCAAATCCTCATTTGAACATATCGTTTGACCCTTAGATTTGAAACTAATAATATTTGAAGTGACTCAGCTGGTAAAGAATCTGCCTGCAGTGCAGGAGACCCCTGTTCGATTTCTGGGTCAGGAAGATCCCTCGGAAAAGGGATGGGCTACCCACGCCAGTATTCTTGAGCTTCCCTGGTAGCTCATCTGGTAAAGAATCCACCAGCAATAGGGGAGACCTGTATTTCATCCCTGGAATGGGAAGACGCCCTGGAGGAGGGCATGGCAACCCACTCCAGTATTCTTGCCTGAAGAATCCCCATGGACAGAGGAGCCTGGAGGCCTCTAGTCCATGGGTTTGGAAACATTCGGACATGACTGAGCGACTAAGCACAGCACAACACAGAAAGAAGGAACAAATGAAAGAAAGGAGGATCACAGAAAGAAAGAACAAATGCTCATCCAATTGCTGGGGGAGAAAGTTGTCGGGGCGGGGGGAAGGAATTTCAGTACTAGGTACTCTTAAGGAAAAGCAGGGTTAAAAGAATGATCCTAGCTAAGAAAAGGGGATGCAAAAAGAATACGTATAGTTGTTGCAGGCTAACCATTTAATAAGAGTTGACATGCCTAGATTTTTAAGGGAATATTAAATAAAATTAGCCACACAAAATGGCAAGGTTCTGTTCTACCAGCCTCATTTGTATCAATTTATTTCACTCCCAATAATGTTTTATATATAGTACATTATTACCATTTCATATAAAGAAGCTGAGCCCAGAAGAGTTAAGTAAATTTTCTGAAGTCACACAGCCTGTAAAATGCAGAGCCAGGCCTTGAAAATCATAGAATCTAGTGAGTCGAAGACCTTTAACTCTACCCCTTACTATTTTAGGGCTTCTCTGGTGGCTCATACAGTAAAGAATCTGCTTACAACGTGGGAGGCCTGGGTTTGATTCTTGAGTTGGGAAGATCCCCTGGAGAAGGAATAGCTACCCACTTCACTTTTCTTGCCTAGGGAATTCCATGGACAGAGGAGCCTGGTGGGCTACAGTCCATGGGCTCACAAAGAGTCAGACAGGACTGAGCAAATGACACTATGTGCTTACTATTCTAATTTGAAAAACAATAACTGAATTAGAATCTACAAAGCAAAACTTAAGAATTAAATATGTCAAAGTAAATGTCATTAATTTTTTAAAGACGTTGTATATTAGAATGAGAGCATGACTTACATGATAATATTTGCCAACATAAAAGGATAAACAATTTGGTGTCTGTTCTGTACTTTACAGCAAGTTCTGAGATTAAAAGAGTGCTCATGAAATAAATAATTAGGGAGCATTCTTCTATTATTTAATGAAATAAGAGAATATTTTAGCCTTTGAGAATGAAAATATTCAACTAAAGACTCAGAGAAAATTTAATAAGTGAAAATAGGATATTTTCATGATTCAAGTTCAGTTTTTTTTTTTAAGAAAAAGAATAAAGACTTGAAGAAAACTAACATGACTTGAGGAATGTCATGTTATAACTTGAGGAAAAAGTCATAACTTGAGTCATAACTTAGGAAAACTCAATCATGACTAAATAGAATTTATCTCAGATATGGAAAATTAGGTTAAAATTAAGAAATCTTTTACTGTGATATTTTATTGCTACTACTACTACTAATTCGCTTCAGTCATGTCCTACTCTGTGTGACCCCATAGACAGTAGCCCACCAGGCTCCGCTGTCCCTGGGATTCTCCAGGCAAGAATACTGGAGTGGGTTGCCATTTCCTTCTCCAATGCATGAAAGTGAAAAGTGAAATTGAAGTCACCCAGTCGTGTCCGACTCTTAGCGACCCCATGGACTGTAGCCCACCAGGCTCCTCCATCCATGGGATTTTCCTGGCAAGAGTACTGGAGTGGGGTGCCATTGCCTTCTCCATTTTTTTGCTAGGAATATATAATTAAAATCAATAACTATCTTCATTTCTAACAAAGAAAATACCAGAAGTATAATAAAAATGAACGCTTTTCCAGTAGTTATGTATGGATGTGAGAACTGGACTATAAAGAAGGCTGAATGCCGAAGAATTAATGCTTTTGAACAGTGGTGCTGGAGAAGACTACTGAGAGTCCCTTGGACTGCAAGGAGATCCAACCAGTCCATCCTAAAGGAAATCGGCCCTGAATATTCATTAGAAGGGCTGATGCTGAAACTGATGCTTCTATACTTCAGCTACCTGATATGAAGAGCCAACTCATTAGAAAAGACCCTGATGCTGGGAAAGATTGAAGGCAGGAGGAGAAGGGGATGACAGAGGATGAGATGGTTGGATGGTATCATTGATTCAATAGACTTGAGTTTGAACAAGCTCTGGGAGATGAGGGGGAACAGGGAAGCCTGGCATACTTCAACCCATGGGATTGCAAAGAGTTGGACATGAGTAAACAAGAACAACAACAATGAGATTATATTAAAATTAGGAAATAAAGACAGACGCTCAGCATATGAAACAGAAACTATCCTATAACTTTTGGAAATTGTAGATATAAAGGTACTGAAACACCACTGATTCCTGGGTGGGGAAGATCCCCTGGAGAAGGAAATGGCAACCCACTCCAATGTTCTTGCCTGGGAAATCCCATGGATGGAGAAACCTGGCGGGCTACCGTCCATAGCATTGCAAGAGTTTGACACAACTTAGCAACTAAACAACCACTCCCAGTGATCTTCATGCCAGTGGAACCCAGTGATGGTGGAACCATCACCTACCTAATCAAGTAAAAGCTTTTAGAATTAATAAGATAGTTTAATAAACTTATTGGTTATAAAATACAGAAATATCAACCACTATCTTCTATTTCAGCAAGAATCAATAAGACCCATCTTGTAACAGCGACTGTAACCCCAAAATACCTATGAGAAGCTTTCTTTAGAGGACTTCAGGGGAAAATTATCAAACTTTAAGAGACAGAACACTTTAATAGTGGAAACACTTTAATTTGGAAAGGAAATGCCAAATTCCTAGAAAGCAAGGTTAAATATTTTGAAGATAACCATCTAAACAAATTGATTTTAGGTTTCATGAGTCTAATAAAAATTCCAATAAGATTGTTTTTGGAACTTGATTAAATTATTCCAAAGTTTATATGCCCAATAATGGACAAAATGTTCTAAAACAATTTTAAAAAGATGATAGTTAGAGGAGAACTTGCCCACAGATATTAAAAGATACTGGACCCTTATATTGCCTTTTATGGTTGCTTTGATTCTCGTGTTTAGTAATAATTCACATAGTTTACAGTTTTTTTGTTTATTAAAACCATATTGTCTATAAAAGTTTGTCTAAATGATTCAAAAATAGTGAAACAAAGGGCCAAAGATGTAGTAAATAGAAAATGAGAATTTCAGGCATTATTGACTCACTGATAATAAGCACACAGCATTGAGGAACAGTATATGGGGACAGGTAATGGTTGTTATTGCTGTTGCCACAGCTCAGGTAGGCATCCACCATCTCTCTGTTGACCATTATAGATTTATGACTGGTCTCCCCAGTTCCTCCAATACATTGACCCCATGGATGANTAAGCACACAGCACTGAGGAACAGTATATGGGGACAGGTAATGGTTGTTATTGCTGTTGCCACAGCTCAGGTAGGCATCCACCATCTCTCTGTTGACCATTATAGATTTATGACTGGTCTCCCCAGTTCCTCCAATACATTGACCCCATGGATGAGAAAGTCATCTGCACAAAACATAAAATAAATCACATAGCTTCCAGGCTTAATAATCATCTTTGGTCCCCACCAGCTATCTCAATTCAGTTTACCATGATGGCCCTCTCCACAGCTCTGTCTTTCTTCACACTGCAGCTGCAGAGACCAGCTCATCCACATTCTCCTCTTTATGTCTGGGCATTAATATCACTGTCTCATGTTCAGGAATTTTCTTCTGCCTAGAACGTGATTGCAACATCCTATTCAAATATATCCCAGTGCTTCATGTCTTCATTTAAAGTTCAAATTGTTTCATATTTCATGGGAGATTCACAAAACCAGGGTCCTTGTGACCACTGTATGACCAGTATCTAGGCCAGCGCTTGCGACAATATAGGAGTTCCATAAATATTTGCTATGTTAATGAATAAATGAGCACCTACTATAGGTATTACATTATATCACAATTACTTTCTTATTTTTTTTATCCTAATTTAGAGCAGGAATGTGAAGTCTGTTTTGTTTTCTTTTTGAGGGCCAATATTTCTTTGCTCGTTTAATTCCTTTTAAATTTGTATTCAGTGCCTGGACACATGGTCAGGGCTCAAAAAATGTTTGTTAAATGAGTAGATAAATAAACAGATAATATAATGACATAGCAAAAGGACAAATCTTACTTACCTAACATAACACTGTGCATAGTAATTGCTTGCTAAAAGACCAGCAAGATATTTATATATTGCTTTAGAATTAATTGATACTTATTTTCTGTTGCAGGTAACTGTGTCTAAGCAATTCTTTCACAGTCATCATTTTTTTAACGTATTGCCATCAAAATGACAACTTCGGATTTTTAGCAGTCTTTTCATACAGTAAGGCATATGTTGTAGGTACTGGTACCATACGATTTATTGTTTCATCTCTTGAGTCATCATTTTGAATCAATAAGAATCTTTTGGAGACCGGCCTTTCCTAAGAGTCCCTTTACTGGAAAAAAAAAAAAATCTTGCACTAATTTTGATAGTGCAGTCATTTATCAGGCACTTAGTATTACTCACATACCTTCCCCTCCCACTTTGTAATGTGTTTTCTAAATAAACAAATCTGTAAAAGAGAAATTGAGGAAAATCCTTAGAAAAACATTTTTGTGAAAACTCTCCATCATTTTACATATCTATAAACACAGACAGTCTAGTTACAAATCCCACATACATCCTTCATAGCAATTTCCCCAAAACCTTCTATCCAGAGAGAATGTATATGCTTGTTTCTTTTTTGTATAGTTGCTTGAAAGCAGTATGATTGGATATTTTTCAAAGAACTCTGCAATTAGAATTTGTCCTGAATTCAGTCTATTCAAATCAGTTTAAATTACTGACGCTTGCTCTACTTACAGGACCTGTGTAGCTTAATCATACTCTGACAGATTGCTTTTAATGTAGCAAACGGTCCTTTACATGAGCAGCTTCGTAGATTTAGACTTTTTTAAATTTAGAGATTCTTTTAAAGAGAGACACAATCATAATATGAGCTTCAATTTGGAATTAGGTTTGCTTACACTGAAGTAGAGAGAAAGCAAATAAACCTAGGAAATTTTACATGGCCAAACATGAGTGCTTGAGTTCTTCATGTGGATTCTCTCAACACTTCCGTGATGATAAAACTAATCAGTGAATGTTCCCAAATCATTACCATTGACGTATATCACTTTATCATCTGAAGCCTGAGAATCTGGTGCCTATTAAAAATGATAGCAAACAAGATCTTCTGGAAGTAACTCACATTCTAAGGACAAATATAATGGAATGTACCATATTATCCAGCAAAATCCTTTGAGAACACTAGCACTTGGTGCTGATTTTGCTCCTTTATTAACAAATTTCTTAACTTTTCTCTTAGCTTTATTAACTTTTAAAAAATGCTTATTTTTCTATGCATATATCTTAAACAGCTAGAGGACTTGGTCTCTCTATGTCCATTACTTTGCAACAAACCCATTTTTGCTGTTTATCTAGCTGTATAAATGGGTTTAGCATGAAGACACACACTTAGAATNACTTTTAAAAAATGCTTATTTTTCTATGCATATATCTTAAACAGCTAGAGGACTTGGTCTCTCTATGTCCATTACTTTGCAACAAACCCATTTTTGCTGTTTATCTAGCTGTATAAATGGGTTTAGCATGAAGACACACACTTAGAATACACAGACACAGTTGATACAAAATATGCTTCCATTAAGAAGAATTTCACCCACTCCAGTGTTCTTGCCTGGAGAATCCCAGGGACGGGGGAGCCTGGTGGGCTGCTGTCTATGGGGTTGCACAGGGTCGGGCATGACTGAAGCGACTTAGCAACAGCAGCAACAGCAAGAAGAATTTCACTAAAGGTATCAATCTGGTTTTTAAAAATTCGTAATGTCATAAGGGTTAATAACTATTTCAAATGTTGCTAATGGCATACAAAGCTTAAATTCCTATTTCCTTTAAGAAAATGAGGAGTATTAATCCTAAGCCTCTTATCTTCCAAAATTATGAAATGACATTCCCACCCTTCCTTAGTTTCTATGCCTGGTCTCTATTTTTGCAGTCCTGAGATATGGCTAGTCTTCAGGCAATGAGTCAGTTGAGCTGAGAATTTGTTTGAACTGAATTTATCAATATTTATATTGGCTTTTGTCATCTTAGCATACAGGGAGAGCAAAGCCTACCAGTAGCTATCAAAACCAGAAGCCTTGATGACACATCAGAAAAAAATAAGTTTCTGTTAATGGTCAAAGAGCAACGTGTGCCAATATACAAAAAAATGCCTCAAAGTATATGTCCCTATTTACCAAAATTACCTCAAAGTATGATAAAGTTTCTTTATGTCTCTATTTATCTGTGCATGGTAGCCAAATCCTCTAAATGGGTTATATGCATGGAATGAGTTTAAATCCACAGCACTGGGATTTCACTGGTGGTCCAGTGGCTAAGACTCTGAGCTCCCATCTCAAGGAGCCTAGGTTCCATCCCTGGTTGGGGACATAGATCCCACATGCTGCATCTAAATGTTAAAATACTGCAGCTAATGAAAATTCTGTAAGCTGCAATCAAAGACCCAGTGTGGCTAAATAGTTTCTTATTTTTAGTTAAAAATTTAAAAAAATAATGTGTGCAGTGTTCCTATTTGCCTTAACTCTGATTCTCTTAATACTTGTTCAGATTCATACCAATTAACCATCAGACTGGTGAACACAAGGATGTGTGTCTGTGTTACTAGCGCAGTCATGTCCGACTCTGTGTGACTCCATGGATTGTAGCCTACCAGGCTCCTCTGTCCATGAGATTTCCCAGGCAAGAATATTCCTTCTCCAGAGGATGCTCCAACCCAGGGACTGAACCTGAGTCTCCTGCATTGCAGATGGTTTCTTTACCATCTGAGCTACTAAGGAAACACAAGGATAACACAATACAATTCTGTTGCATTGATGAATTACATTAATTTGAAGTGTTACCAAAGGGGCTGGAAGCAAGAGAGTAGGTGACAGCATTCAGATTAATCTGATAGGGTTGATGAACATGCACCCAGGACTGGGTCACATATTTAGGACTTGTCTGTGCTGGGACCAAGTGTCCTACTTCATTTTTATTATAGAAAAGCTAAGACGAAGAGCTTGGGGTTGCATTCTGCTGGAGCCTACCTACCTCAACACAATGGCCACAAACCCCTGTAGCAGCTTCAGATAGTGACAAATCAGCAGATCTGAGAATGAGCCTTAGGTCCAAGTCATCCTCATCAGTTGATTCAACAGATTCATGTCTGAACTCAAACTGATGGAAAAATCAGATTTAACCCTTTATGAAGGAGCTTTTAAGATTTCATAATGGCACTTTCTTCTAAAAGCTAGGAAGAAAAGTGCCTGGACATAAGTTTTGAAGTGGGCAATGAACATCAAAATTGCTTACTTTCAAACTCCACCAACTTGAACTTGGCAGAGAGCTGTATTGAAAAAGTGAGCATTGCTGAAAAGGGTTTTCAGCTGCTGTACAATTTTTTTTTTTTCCTTTTGCACTTGAGACACTTTGAAAATAGACGTAGAAAACCCTTTGGTTGAACCAAATAAACTCTGTATATATCAGATTATTAGTCTCGTGTGTGCCTTCTGGGTGCATTTTTGAGGGTAGCATCCATCCTAAGGCATTTGAAAATTAGGGCTTTCTCATGAATGTGGTAAAAAATGGAATTTATAACAAGGTCACTAATGGAATGTATTTGCATGACTCATTTATCCTTTTATAGGATATGCATGGCCAGACACAGTGTGTTATCTACAGTGTTTCTAAAATTACTTCTCTGAGACTTTCGACCAGATTTAAGGAACTTCAAAGAAAAAGTAAATGAAACATATTTCTTCTGGGTGACTTTAAAAACAGGTAAATGAGTTTTAAATGAAAGAAATATAATCTCTTGGGGATTGTGTGTAGGAATCTGCATTTCAACAAGTATTCCAGATGGCAGTAACAGAAAAATTAGGGGAGAAAATCAAATTTACATGAAGACTTTAAACTTATAAATCCCCCCAAAATGTTTTATGTATTAGGAAAACATAAGGAACTGTTCTTTTATATAGTCTATGTTTTAATGATAACTATAACTAGAGAATAAAACAAACTAAAACCTTGTTTCAATTTTAAGAAGCAATTTGAGCTGGCAATGCCTTCTTCCTTATAATGAGGCCAGTTTTCTCTCCTCTCAGTTAGTGAGTATCAAAAAGCCTAGAGCCAAATATATAAACCTTCTACAGGCTACTTAAAACATTTTATAATCTTTTAAAGAGTTTATAATTCTAAATTTATAGTGAACATTAGAGAGCCTGTTGGTGCTTTAACTCTCTAGGTGTTAGAACATTCTCCCTTTGTATTTTAATGTTTTATTTGCAGCTGGTCAGTCAGTCATCTCCAATGCTGGCCCTATCTATCATCATTCATATGGCAAAAATGAATTCATGGCACAAATTATAAGAGAGCTCAGGAACACTGTTGATTTATTTATCAAATTCAGGATTACATTTTATTTCCTTATTAGTATGAAAAGTTGCTTGCTTTCTGGTGATACAAAGCTTGAAAGAGAAAGTCACAGAGAAAATAAAAGGAAATGAACTTTATTTGCAAAGCAGAAATAGAGACACAGACACAGAGAACAAACATATGGATACCATGGGAATAAAGAAAAAGTAAATGAAACGTATTTCTTCTGAGTGACTTTAAAAACAGGTAAATGAGCTTTAAATGAAAGAAATATAATCTCTTGGGGATTGTGTGTATGTAGGAATCTGCATTTCAGTAACAAGGTGGATAACAGGGTGTGGAACGGATTGAGAGATCGGAATTGACATATACATAGTACTATGCATAAAATAAATAACTGATGAGAACCCACTGTATAGCACAGGGAACTCTGTTCTGTGCACTGTGATGACCTAAATAGGAAAGAAATCCAAAAACAAGTGGATATATGTATATGTATAGCTGATTCACTTGACTCTATGGCAGAAACTAATACATTGTTAAGCAACTACACTCCAATAAAAAAATGAATAAATAAAAGTGATTGCTGTTGTTGTGTAGGCACTAAGTAATGTCTGACTCTTTGTGACCCCATGGACTGTAGCCTGCCAGGCTCCTCTGTCCATGGGAATTCTCCAGGCAAGAATACTGGAATGCATTGCTGTTTCTTCTCCAAATAAACGTGATGGTCATGCTCAAATTCAACTGCACCTCAAAATGAGTTGAGCATGTGCTTCAGGCTCCCCAGTATCTGGCAAAACCAGAATAAGGAGCATGGGGGTCCTCTCACTTCCGTGGTGCTGCTGGGAGCAAGTCTCAGGCATGAACAGATGAAAAGTTACAGGAAGGTAAGGAGCTTCACTGAACCTCACTTCTACAGCCTAGTGGAACATTGTAACCCTGGGGCACACATATTTTCAAAAATAACTTAAAAATAGGAAAATGAGTATCAGGTCAGAAAGAGCTACAAAATGGAGATGGCAGAGGGCAGGGCTGGCTATTCCTTGCAGATCTTTCTAGACCTCGAAGTTGATTTTCAAATGTTCATAATGTCAAGTTCACCATCTGTATTTCTGGAGTCCAAGATGTATGACACCTTCTTTTAACCATGATGATGAATTCTGGGGGCCCCTGGCTCTGGGAAGAGAGTTTGATGTTGTCTGCTATTCAGGTTTTTGCTTATCATTTAGTTGAAATATTCAATGTTTGAAGGCATTGTTTGAAAGGATAGTTAAATATCCATTTCTCCAGCTTTACCTCTATTTCTCATTATATCATAAGAGAGCAATGTTCCTAGATTACTTTAGCTTCTTGCAGAAAGGTTAAGATTTAATGTGATGCCTTCAGCTTTTGTAGAAGTGAAATTCAAACCTTGAGTATTTAACTGCCTACTCATTGTCCCTTTTGTAAGAATCCCCATGATAAATTCCTGCTAGGCTCTAGTCAGGATTTTTTTTTTTTTCCTTCAAACAGATTTTAATACTACTTTTATGGAGCAGAGAGAAGTTAAATCAATCTGCTGCTTTTTTGAAAACTAGCTTCCAAATTCACTGCACAGCCACAGTGACAAAGCCATTTAAATTCCTGTTATAATAGACCAGCTCTCTCTCCTTCCTCCTTCCCAGTGTTACTCATAGCTGAGATCTAGAGACTACCTGTCTCAAAGTTACCTAGAAGGCCTTTGAAAAATACAGGTCACTGAACCACACCCTAGAGATTCTGATACAGTAGCTCTTGTAAAGGAAATAAGAATGCGTTTTATTCAAGAAGGTCTCATGCCTTTAGATGTAATACCATTCTCCCTTTGCACCTGTATGCTTCATAGAAACTCACATTATTATGTACTGCTGAGTTTGAACCAATTCTGATTCTAAGTGGTTCTGAATGCTCTGTTAGTAATGCTAGGGAATTCAAGTTTTTATATTTTTCTAATCGAACAATATGACTGATTTGTGCACATATATACAGTCTTTTTTTTTTTTTAACCAAGCAGCTAAGGTAATAAGATGACCAGAGGAAAGGAATAAATATACAAGAAGAGCTTCTACGGTGGAAATGTGTAAAACACACATAGAAATGTGCTGCTTATCATTAAATCTACATGAAAAAAATCCATATATAGAAAGCCAAGGATTTCTGCAAAGAAACCTAGCGTGTCTTCAGCAAAAAAGGGATTACAGCTTTAGACTTCTTGTTTCCAAGCACTGAAGGACAAGATCCCTAGTTATATGAGATTTGGGGTTCTTTTAAGCTTTTTCATGCAAACAGTTTTGTTTGGTTTGTAAACTAATTGCCGAGGTTTGATTACCAGATAGTTACTAGCTTGCCTCTGCACATGGTTTTTACAAACATGAAAACCATCGTGTAGATGATTTATACTGAACCCCATAGATGATTTACACTGAACCCCATTGGTAAAATATGAGATATCTTTATTACAGCATTTTTTTCCTAGAAAAATTAATGATTCTGGCTGGTGTAAACATAATTTAAATGTATAGAGAATTATCATATAATTCACTTGGCCAAACGAATCTTTAAAATTTGTTAACTTTTAAACAAATTTTCAAAATCACCCAAAGCATTATTTTAAAGAAATGATGGATTCTTTATAGAACAGTCAAAAGTATAAAATGTGCAATACAGACTAAATTTATTTTTTTAATATATAAATACAATCTGATATATTCTTTATCAACTAGTCTTTTTTTTTAATACTTCACATGCCAAAATATCTCACATGTCCATAAAGAATTACCCTAGGCTGTCCATAAAACAGCCCTAACTTGAAGTCTGCTGCTGTGACTGTTCAGTTGCTAAGTCACGTCTGACTTTGTGACCCCGTGGACNCTAGTCTTTTTTTTTAATACTTCACATGCCAAAATATCTCACATGTCCATAAAGAATTACCCTAGGCTGTCCATAAAACAGCCCTAACTTGAAGTCTGCTGCTGTGACTGTTCAGTTGCTAAGTCACGTCTGACTTTGTGACCCCGTGGACTGTAGCCCGCCAGACTCCTCCATCCATGGGATTTCCTAGACAAGAATACGGGAGTGGGTTACCATTTCCTTCTTCAACTTATGGTCACAATTTACCAGTTAAAATTGAAAAACAAACAAAGTAAAAAGATGGCAGTTAATTGGTTTTTAAATCCCTATTTAGACTTCTGAAAAATAAGGCAGATGAACATAAATATACAACCTCCTTTGGTGATAGCTAACAAAATAACCAAAATGGTAAAAACATAGTATAATCATAATTTTAAAGACTCCAGTGTCACTGAAAACTCGGGAAGGTGCCGCTGGTAGACCACAGAATTCAATAAATTTCTGCTTTGGATAATGTAAGTGGAACCAGGTAGAATGAAGATACTTAGAAGCAACTCACAACTCACTTTCTTAAGAAAGCAACAAAGTCTCACAAGCAAACAAAAGACAGGCCAGGAGAAGCCCAATTAATTTTCCTATTTTTAAGAAGTGAAGGTCAGGGAGCCCTGAGAGAGGGCAGAATTTCTATCACTGCCATAAATCAACATCAGCTGAATAAGGAAATGCCCAGGCCAGACCAGCTATGCCTCAAGGAAAGCCAGCTCTTTGCTGGTTTGGTCCGTGGATTTTATGGCTAAATGAAGCCATTTCCTAAAACAGAAAGAGCTAAAACCTATAATCAGAGAATATTTAGAAAATAACAATAATGAAAAATGTTTCATATAAAAATGTTAAGATGCAGCCAAACTCACTCTCCTAAAAGAAATATTAACTCACATTATTTTCATGGTTAAACAGGGAGAAATAAAAATAAATGAACTAAATATCCAACTCAATAAATTAGGACTGGAACAAGAAAATAAACCCAGGATATGCAGGAGAAATGAATAGCAGCTAATATTTATTCTTCTAGCTTTCTTGTGTGTAAGATTTCACTCAATCTTCTCTACTACCCAGCAAAATAGATACTAATTATCTCAAAGATGAGGAAACTGAGATGCTGGGAGCTGAATTTTAAAAATGCAAAAGTGGGGACTTCCCTGGTGGTCCAGTGGTTAAGAATTGGCCTTGCAATGCAGAGGACACAGGTTCAATCCTTGATCAGGAGACTAAAATCCCAGACTGTTGTTCATTTGCTAAGTTGTGTCTGACTCTTCGCAACCCCATGGACTGCATGTGCCAGCCTTCCCTGTCCTCCACTATCTCCCAGATGCTGCAGATGCTATATGCCACAACTACTGAGCTCTCATGCCACAATTAGAGAATCTGTGAGCTGCAAAGAAATTCCTACATGATGCAATGAAGATCCCAAATGCTGCAACTAGGATCCAACACAGCCAAATAAATTAGAAAAAAAAAATGCAGAAGTGGAATAATCAACAAATAAAAATATTTAATTAGCAAAAAGATGCTTACTCCTTGGAAGAAAAATTATGACCAACCTAGATAGCATATTCAAAAGCAGAGACATTACTTTGCCGACTAAGGTACGTCTAGTCAAGGCTTTGGTTTTTCCAGTAGTCATGTATGGATGTGAGAGTTGGACTGTGAAGAAGGATGAGCGCCAAAGAANTTGCTAGTTTTTTAAGGCATCTCCATATTGTTCTCCATAGTAGCTGTATCAATTTACATTCCCACCAACAAGGCAAGAGGGTTCCCTTTTCTCCACACTCTCTCCAATATTTATTGTTTGTACATTTTTGATGGTGGCCATTCTGACCTGGTGTGAGGTGATATGTCTTTGTAGTTTTGATTTGCATTTCTCTACTAATGAATGATTTGAGCATACATCTTTGCAAAAATATCTATTTAGGTCTTCTGCCCATTTTTTGACTGGTTTGTTTTTGAACTCATGAGTTGATATTGAACTTATGACTCACTTGTATATTTTGCAAATTAATCCTTTGTCAGTTGCTCCATTTGCAATTATTTTCTCCCATACTGGGGGTTGGCATTTCATCTTGTTTATAGTTTCTTTTGCTGTGCAAACACTGGAGTCAGTTCTAGTGAGTTGGATGAACTTAGAGTCTGTTCATACAGAGTAAGGGCTTTGCCAATGGCTCAGTGGATAAGGAACCCACCTGCAATGTAGGAGACACAGGAGATGAGGGTTTGATCCCCGTGTCAGGAAGAGCCCCTAGAGAAGGAAATGGTAACCCACTCCAGTATTCTTGGCTGGAAAATCGCACAGACAGAGAAGGCTGGTGGGCTACAGTCCAAAGGGTTGCAGAGTTGTACTTGATTAACTGACTAAGCACACATTAAGAAAATACAGAGTGAAGTCATTAAAAACAAATATTATATATTTATGCATATATTGAACCTAGAAAAAATGGTATTACTGAATCTATTTGCAGGGCAGGAACAGAGATGCAGACATAGAGAACAGACTTGGAGACACAGCGGAAGAAGGAGAGGATGGGACAAATAGAGTAGCATTGAAACATATGCATTACAATATGTAAAACAGATAACTAGTGGCAAGTGACTGTACAGCACAGGGAGCTCAACTCAGAAACGCTCTGTGACTACTTAGATGGGTAGGAGGGGTAGGTGCAGGAGGGATGTTCAAGAGAGAGGGGACATATGTATGTTTCTGACTGATTCAAATTGTATGGCAGAAACCTACACAATATTGCAAAGCAATTATCCTCCAATTAAAATTTTTTTAAAGAAATTTAAGTTGCAGGTAAAATACAAAAAAAAAAATGGGATTTGGGGTGATAATGTGCCCAAAGTGAAGTTCCACTTTTTGTTCATAACAAAATGTGTTTATGGAGAGAGTCACACTAATAGCCCAAGTGACAGCTAATGACCTCTCCTTGAACGAACCATTTTTAAAGAATAAATAATTATAAAAAAGTTAACATAATAATAAACAATATTCATTTGAAAAATAAATTAAATAAAGTTTAGAGTATGCTTTTGCACACTGAAGGAGATACTAGTGACCTAAAAGAAATGATCAACTTAACAGGCTTTGAAGAGGTGATAGACATAAAATAGTAATTCCCACTGTGACTTTAAAGGACCAAAAAGAGAATGTTCTAATATACTCCCTCTATAGAGAATATATTTATACACACACACACACACACACAAATACTTCACTAGCAACAACTGGGGCTGACATAAGGGAAAAGCAATGAAAGAGTCAGTGTGGTGAATTGGAAAGAACACTGGGCTGGGAGTCTGGCCCCAGGACTAGGAAATATCCTGGAAAAGTCTCTAGAGGCCAATTCGTCCCCTTAGCTGTCACTGCCTAACGTCCCTTTGGTTGGCTGTCCCTTCTTTTGTTCTTGTCTTCCGAGCAGTCATCCTTCATTCTGCTGTTAAAAGGATTTTTCTTTTAACCAAAGCAGAAACTTACTCAGAATCTGGCTTTTTTATAGCTACACCCTCTTGCTGTCAAGAACTACTTCTAGTACATGCTTTGAATTATAAGATGAATATGTTCTGGGGATTTAATACAGCATAGTGGCTGTACTTAGTAACCCTGTACTGTGTACTTGAAATTTGCTAAGAGAGCAGCAACGTATTTTCAACACATACACATACACATGGTAGCTGTGAGGTGATGGATATGTTAATTAACTTAATTATGGCAATCATTCCACAATGTATATGTATATCAAATCATCACATGCGTATTTTAAGTATATACTGTTTTACTTGTCAATTATACCTCAATAAAGCTGGAAAAAGTGATCCAAAAAAAAAAAAAAAAGAACTAATTCCAGTTTCCTTAACATACCGGAAGGTCTCACTCTTCCATGATTTTACTCATGCTATTTGCTGCCTGGAATTTCCACATTCACAACCTATGAAATTCTACTGATCTTTTCAAATGCAAGTCAAGCATCCCGTCTGATTTAGAAGCTTCCTAGACTTAGCCACTCAGTTTTCACTGGAGGTTACATCATACATGTATTTAACATAGCCACATTCATCTGTGCACATCAAAGGGGAAAGCTGAGATAATGCAAGTAAGTGAACCACCAGCCATTCTGCCTACAAGTATAACTCCCACAGCAGCAAGATGGAAGACTCGAGTCTGTTCTCCTTTGGTTGGTCTGCTCCTGTGTGACCCTTACAGAGTGAGCCTTCCTCATTGGTTATGCAGCTTCTAATGCAGGCATATTTCACAAAAGCTGGTGGCTGATGCAAGTCAACTATGTCATCTGATATCCAACTGAAAAAAAAAAATTTTCTAAATGCTTGAAGAAAAGCAGGCTGGTTTAGAGTCATTGAGAAATATCAATAGTATGTAATCCTTCAGGCTGATAGCTTCTACGGGATTGTCAAGGATAAATTTCATTATATTAAACATTTTGCTTTAAGCGTTGACTATGTTCTAACCTCAGAAAATGTGACTTTGCTGATCTTGTAGTTTTGTTATCTCATACTGCAAGATTTTCTTTGTACAGTTGTGAGCTCATTGAGGAGTATGTCCAGAATATAACAGGCATTCAATAAATGTTTGTAAATGAACAAATTGTGCGGCAGATGTGTTCAAGGATAGGACCTCTTCTTGAAAATAGCTATCAAATCTGACAAGTGGCTAGGTCAAGACATGAAGTAATGCCAGAAATTCCTTAGAAAGCTCAGAGAGGCCATAGATGACTAAGGGGAACATACTGTGTAGCACAGGAAACTACTTAATGAGGCTGTGGTGACCTGAATGGGAAAGGAGTCAGAAGAGAGGGGATGTATTTTACTGTGCAATAGAAACTAACACAACAGTGTAAAGCAACTATACTCCAATAAAAATTAATTTTAAAAATGTAAAGAAAGCTCAATATAACAGAAGCTTTCAAAAGACATGATCCCATAATTGACATGATGTCAAATGTTTATGTCCCAGTGAAGACAGTCATAGAGTATGTGATGGTTTGGGTCCTCCTTAAGCCATTCATACCAAATATTCACCAAATATTTTTCCTGAACTTAGACAAAGTTTATACATATATTATCTGCTTGGTTCTGTCAAGCTGCTTATGTACAACAACAGTGATTTTTCAAAGTAGTTAAAGTTTATTTGCAGCTGTACTGATAGCTCTGTATATATGGCAGTATGAGTTTTTAGAATTTAAAAAAAGCAAAAATTTCATTTATTTTATACTTGTTTTATATATGCAGTAGCCAGTCCAACTGGAATTTATGACTAACTATGTAGATCTATGATGAAGTATTTTTAAAATATGCACACATAAAACATACAGAGGATTATGTTAGAAAAAGAAAATGATTACGAAATTAGGCTATAAAAAGCAATCTAATTCACAAAGAAATGTTAGATAAACCTTGCTTCTGGAAAAGAAGCAGTTACCTCTTAGAGTTATCCTAAGAGTTTAGTTAACTAATATTTGTGTATAAGTTCTCAATAATTGCTTTTAGAGCTGCTGCTACTGCTGCTAAGTCACTTCAGTCATGTCCGACTCTGTGTGACCCCATAGACGGCAGCCCATGAGGCTCCCCCGTTCCTGGGATTCTCCAGGCAAGATCACTGGAGTGGGTTGCCGTTTCCTTCTCCAACGCATGAAAGGGAAAAGGGAAAGTGAAGCTGCTCAGTCATGTCTGACTCTTAGCAACCCTAAGGACTGCAGCCTACCAGGTTCCTCCCTCCACGGGATTTTCCAGGCAAGAGTACTGAAGTGGGTGCCATTGCCTTCTCCCATTAAGTAGCATAAGTGATCAAACACGTTGAATACTTTATTGACACTACTAGCATTTTAAAAAACAATTCTCTGCTCTACAAATATGGAAAGGACTTAAGGTCTGAGCCTTTTTGTAAACTCATGTCAATAAAATAGTTATTTGCTCTCTGTTTGACGGGATTTAGAGGTGTCCATACAATATTTGTGTCTTTAAATGCCAAATTACATATAAGGCATTATGATGTTTCTTTTAATGTAGAAGAAAGGGATGTGTCCTCAAAAGTCCTGTTTCTATGTTCCATTTAAACTTTATTAAAACACACTGTCTCATCGCATCACCATTTATTCAAAATGCCAGCAGATAATGTCATGAACACCAACTCGATCGACATGAGTTTCAGCAAGCTCCAAGAGTTGGTGATGGACAGGGAAGCCTGGTGTGCTGCAGTCCATGGGGTCGCAAAGAGTCGGCCACGAACTGAGTGACTGAACTGAACTGAATGTCATGAACACCAGGTTGACATAAACTATCATCCATGTGCCTTTTGTAGGACATCAAATATGTATTATAAGCAGCCAGGGGAAAAGTCAGACACAAAAGCGCTATCGAACTGTGGAAGAAGCACTTTCTACAACCAAGAGCACAGAGCTGAAAGTGAGACTGAGGGTCTTTCCTATTGAGGGACAGTAGTCCAGAGTGAGGACTTCACCTTCTTAGCCCCACAAGAGTGACCCTTGTACCCAGAACATAAACTCTGTTGCTCTTCAAGCTCCACCCTGCCCTGCTCGGCCTCTCTGCACACTCTCCTGGTCATTAAGACTCTGAGAGGTTTCAGTTATTCAAATAATTACCAGTAAAGTTAGTTCAAAGATATTCCTCTGTGATGACCTGGATGGGTGGAATGAGCGGGGGATGGGTGGGGGGTGCAGGTGGGAGGCATGCCAAAGAGGGAGGGGATATATGTATACATATAGCTGACTCATGATGTACAGCAGAAACTGACACCACATTGTAAAGCAATTATATTCCAATTAAAAAGGAGAAGAAAGATAGTCCTCATTCCTGTAACAGTTTCAACGGTGTCTAGAGTCCCTGTTTTCTATGTAACGAAGGAACACCACACCTGTGAGCCTTGCCAACACTGCATAGACATGCTTTTCCTGTCCCCAAGGCATCTGCTAAATCTTTTACTGAAGAAAAGAAAATCACTCATTCAGTTTCTCAAGGCAACCCCCACACTATATATATATGGTGTAAATTCCTCTCGGAGCTTATCTAAAGATCCTTGACTCTGATGACTGAGAACCAGAAGGATGGTGTAACAGAAACAGTGGTGGGAATGGGAGATGGTCTTTTAAAGTAGATTGGGGGAGCTGGTATCCACAGCTGTAAGATGGTACTAACACTTTTTCTTTCCATTTTTTAAAAATTTTTCCCCTGGGGAAAAAAATACCATTTTTACTCAATCACCAAAACAAACTAAGCCAAAAAAATCTATTCTCATTATACAGATATTTTTATGCACTATCATTTTTCTTGAGTTGTGTGAATTATTAAATACCCCCTAAAACATCATATTGTGCTGTTACAACAGGACCGGGACAGAGTGTAGTATGCATATGTGTATGCACACATGCTTGTGTAGGGAAAGCATTATGATAAAGGGGGAAGGAAGAAGACACACTTTCCAGAACCCCTAAAAGTGTTAATTAAATGACAAATCTATTTCCCTCCCTCCCTTGAATATTGGCCCTATAAGTAAGATATTAATTGAAAGAAGAAAATGTCTAGGTTTTTTTTTCCTCTAAAGCATCTGCTTCTAATTGTTACTGTAAAGAATCATTCCTGTGTCTTCTTTTGCCCAAACACTAATTAAAAAAAAATAATTCTCCAATGGCTAGCTTATTTATCTTTGTTCCAGTTCACTCATAGTGCCACATTGTTTGCACTTACAAGAGCTGGACAGAATTGTAAACAGCTATTTAAAGGCAATGAAAATCATCCCAAAGCAAACAGAACCAGGAGATGAGTTTACTCGTAAGAAACTGATGTTGTGACAGGTAAGAATTGTGTAGACTTTTTCTCAAAAGATGAAAACTGCAACCTTACGAACTCAAGGTGGCAGGAAATGAAGTTCAGACTGGGATTTCATAGATAGAACAAAGAAAGCATGAGCTATAAAAGAAATATTTGATAAACTGAAGTCATTAGCACATGAAAAGATACATGTTATTACTCATCAGGAAAATACAAGTTAAAACATAAGGAGATAAAAGATTTGCAGTGCTAAACCTTGCCAAGGATTTGGATCCACTGAAATAAAGTAGATCACTGGAAGCACAGAGCTCAGGGGTGGGGGGTGGAGAGAGGCTGATGATCAAGGCTCAGAAGAGAGTTTTGGAGGTGAGCTATCTGTATCTTTTGGGGTTATTTGGTTAATTTTGTCAAGGTTCATTGGACTACACACTTAAAATAGATGCAGGTTATTGTACGTAAGTTGTAACTCAATAGAGTTCTTTTTAAAACAGGCATGGAAAATATAAAATTCAAAACAATTTTGAATATATATATATATAAATGGACCAACAGAGCCTCCTAAATCCCCCAATGAATGTTTTATACAATCCCTCAAGCTGGGATTTGGAACCCAGGGGAGAGCCTGCACGTTCATAAATGCATTTCTGCATGGCATCCTGCTTGGGGATTGGTTGGCAGAAGTCAGGTGACAAATCTCTCTGCTGCTGGCCAGGTGAATATGCTCTTTAGTCTGTTCCCTCATGTGTGGAAGATTTAAACGTAGGGTTAAGTATAAGAATCTTGATTTTGGCCTCAGACCTGAGCTAACTTCCCCAACTCAGCTTTACCAGTTTAAAAGATGAATGTTTAACACTGGTGCCGAAGGGAAGCCTGAGTCTGTTGAAACTGTTTAAAAAGCCCTGAGTATGATTATTCATTTTGTGTGCTAACTTGACTAGACCATGATATTTGTTTAAACACTCCTCTGGGTGTGTCTGAGAGTGTGTTTCTGGATGAGATTAGCATTAGAATCCACAGACATAAAGTAAAGCAATTTGCCATCCATGATCAGTGTTGGAGGGGGCACCACAAAAGTATTAACATCCTGAATAGAACAGAAAGCTACATAAGGAGAATTCTCTCTCTCTCTCTCCACCTGTCTTTGAGTGAGGACACTGGTTTTCTCCTATCTTTGGGTTTGGACCTGAACTGGAACTAAATCATTGGCTGTCCTAGTGTTCAAGCTTGCCTGCCAAACTGGGAGGATCTTCTCTGTTTCCAAAACTGTGTGAGTCAATTCCTTAGAGTAAATTACCTTATGTACATATATATGCATATAACATATCATCTATGCTATCTTTATACAAATGTTCATCTTCTAGATATTCATATATATGTATTTATAATTATTACATATAAGTATTATGTATAAATGTATATGTAACTGTTTCTTTTTCTTTGGAGAATGCAAATGTGTGAGCCAGGTCCTCTAGGTCTAGAGAGTCTACTAGCATATGACACATTAGACTGACTGAAAATTAGTGGTGCCACTATGGAGAACAGTATGGAGGCTTCTTAAAAAGCTAAAAATAGAGCTACCTTATGATCCTGCAATTCCACCCCTTGGAATATATTTGGAGAAAAATATGATCCAAAAGGATAAATGCAACCCAATGCTCATTGCAGCACTATTTACAATAGCCAAAACATGGAAGTAACCTAAATGTCCATCATCAGAGGAATGGATAGAAAAGATGTGGTACATATACACAATGGAATATTATCCAGCCAGGAAAAAGAATGAAATAAGCCATTTGCAGCAACGCAGATGGGCCTACAGAGTATCGTACTGGGTGAAGCAAGTCAGACAGGAAAGGAGAAATATCACACGGCATCCTTTGTACATGGATTCTAAAAAGAAATTATACAAATGAACTGATATATAAAACAGAAACAGATTCACAGACTCAGAGAGCAAACTTATGGTTGATAGGCAGAAAGGGATGGGGGAAGGGATAGTAAGGGAATTTGGGATTGACATGTACACACAGCTATACTTAAAACAAATAATCAACAAGGACCTACTGTATAACACAGGGAATTCTGCTCAATGTTATGTGGCAGCCTGGATGAGAGGGGAGTTTGGGAGAGAATGGGTACAAACATAAAATAAAAACCTTTAAAAAATAAAAAGGAAATCAGTGGTTACAAAATTTAGAGGCCTTCATCCACAAGAATTTTTCATAATCTGCATTTGATACTGAGAAAATAGAATCCTGAATAATATGAACAGAAAGCCCTAAAACCAAAAGAAAAAGCAACCTTCATTTGCATGTTAGACCTGGTGTATTACCTGGAAACAAGCCATAAACAGGATAATTTTAATTCAGAAATAAAAGTATTTTGGATGGGGCAGATTTGCCCTTATCAGTGTGCTAAGTTGCTTCAGTCATATCTGACTCTTTGCAACACTATGGACTATAGCCAGCCAGCTCCTCTGTCCATGGGATTTTCCAGGCAAGAATACTGGACTGGGCTGCCATTTCCTACTCCAAAGAGATCTTCCCTACCCAGGGATTGAACCTGAATCTCTTATGTCTCCTGCATTGGCAGGCAGGTTCTTTATTACTAGTGCCACCTGGGAAACCCTTATCAGGGCACAGTAAAAAGAATTTCAGGGTCACAATTTTAGGCTCTACAATACTCTGAAAAACAGGCTGATGTTTTTATGTTTTTTGTACCACCATCTTTGTTCACCTACTTCATATATACTCTGTAAGGGAAAATTCAAATAAGTTTGTATATTGTTCCCTTTCTCCCTTTATGAATGGTTTTATCTTGAAATAGACTCCAGAAAAGAAATAAGAGCCATACGAAATACCTCATGAAATAGTCCACCCAAAAGAGTCAGCGTCAGTTGTGAGGCAGATGTATATTTGGCTCAAAATGTGTAAAACAAATAAGGAAGCTTTTGTATTTGTCCAAATGTTCTAAAAATGCCTTACTATACATAAAAGTTACATAACTTTCAATTAGACATATATTTCATGTTTTAGCAAAACCTCACATAATGCATTCTTTTATAATATTTGTGCTGTTCTCAGTCGCTTCAGTCGTGTCCAGCTTTTTGCCACCTGTGGACTGTAGCCTGCCAGGCTCTTCTGTCCATGGAATTCTCCAGGCAAGAATACTGGAGTGGGTAGCCATTCCGTTTTCCAGGGGATCTTCCCAGCCCAGGAATCAAACCCATATCTCTGGCATCGCCTGCATTGCAGGCAGGTTCTTTACCCACTGAGCCATCTGAGAAGCCCTTATAATATTAAGTATAAATTTTATTAAGAATTGTAAGCAATTTCTCTATTATTGCATGTGGCTTTTCTACAGGGCATTAGAAACAATAACCTTTCTGATGGCCTACAGGCAATGGTAAGGGACCGTGTGTGTTAAGATGTAGGGCCTCTGAAGGCCCCGCTCAGGTTGTAAGTCCCAGCTATGAACATTCATGGAACTGCATAATAAGTCCTTCTCAAGCCCCTTCTTGGTGGCCAAAGTGACTGTTTTTATTGGTAAATTCAGAAATAGTAATAAAATTGAAGATTTGAAAATCCTCAAAGAGAACTAGAGTGAACAGTCTGCCCAATTCAACCACTGTTTGCAAATATTTATTTTTTCATCTCTAAACCTCCGAGTGTGTTTGACTTGAAGCATTAAAACAGCAATTGCTCTGACCCACAGAAAATTTTTATGTTGAATGAACCACCTCATAAGCCAAAGCTTAAACATTGAGTGTGGATGTGTTCACACAGCGGCCCCCTTGTGAAGCAGCTGGAATTCTGGTTTTCAACTGACTTAATTGTCATGTCACTTCGGAAAACTTCCCAGGACCTTAAGGAATGCAGGCCTTATGTTATAATGGGTGGGTCCTCATGAAAGAAAGAGTATCACTTGTGTTTCCCTAGGATGAAATACAAAGTGCTTATTTCTAATCTTATTTTTAAAGGGAATATAGATATACTTGGATATGCCATACATGCGTGCTAAGTCGCTTCAGTCGTGTCTGACTCTTTGCGACCCTTTGGACTGTAGCCCACCAGGCTCCTCTGTCCATGGGATTCTCCAGGCAAAAATACTGGAGTGGGTTGCCATGCCCTCCTCCAGGGGAATCTTCCCAACCCAGAGATTGAACTCTTGTCTCTTATGTCTCCTGCTTTGGCAGGCAAGTTCTTTACCACTAGCGCCACCTGGGAAGCTCCCCTGGATACACCATGTCTCTCCAAATGCAAAAGCCAAGGTAAAAAGTTGGACTATCCTCTCTCCTTCAACTTACTTCTTACAGTTATAGTTTTGGTTTTTTGAGAAAGCCTATTTTATTGGGTTGGCCAAAGTTCACTTGGGTTTTTTCATAGCATCTTACAAAAAATCAGAACAAACTTTTAGGCCAAGCCAACACCTTGGTCATCATATCCTCCTCAATGAATTAAAGAACAAGAATATATTCCCAGGGATACATTACACCAACTGAATCTATGGTCTAGCTTTATTTTTTAAATGCATCTTTAATTGAGTTTCTATTCTCAGCATTCACAGCACATAGCTGAACTAAAGAGCTGGGATGACTTCAGAGCATTTCTTCTCTCAACTTTGAACTTTATGACTTGATCTTCTACCATCTCTACAACATTTTTGGAATTCTATTGGAGTTCAGCTTTGCGGCAACAGGCATATTTCACAGAAGGAGACTGACGCTGGGTCAGGTGACCAAGTGAACAAACCATCATCAACTCTGTCAGATGTGTACTAACCGGCTAGCAAGTTGGGAGTGACACATTCGGAAGATCAGGTCTAGAGAATCAAATAGCTATTGCTAGGTGTAACAGAATCAACAGAGTCCAAGGAAAATATTCAACTATCTTTACAGAACCAGGTCATGGGTTGGAATGCTGTTCTTCCTGCTGACCTCACATCTCTCTTCTCATCCTCTTGCCCTCATCTGAACCGTCACCACCCCTATAACACCTCACTTAATCACCTCAGTTAAGTACCTCTTGCCCTAACTCTGTTATTTTCAACCATGACACCTTTTCTGTTTATTTGCTGTTTTACACTGATATCATAATTATTGATACTAAATGCACCTTGGTTTACATTTTAATCATCTGTGTTTCCAGCTGCCTCCAAAGTGTATAAGATTAAAAATACTTCCATTCAGTAGAGTAGATATTCTGATGGTAGTACCTGGCTCATACAGGTTCACAGTGAAAATCCAACAAATGATTAAAAAACAAGTAATGTGCTTGAGGGCCTCAACTGAGGGACTTCCCTGGCAGTCCCCTGGTTAAGACCCCATGCTTCCAATGCAGGCAGTGCTTGGGGAACTAATCCCACATGCTACATGGCCAAGAAACAAATAAATCTGAAAGGATATACAACAATCTTCTTAGTTGTGGAATTTTAACTGATTTTCATTTTTATTCATTTCTGTATTTTTTCACATTTTCTACATGAAGATATATTTACAATAACAATACTTTCAAAAGACTGTAGAAAATAATAGAAAAAAAAAACACAATATAAATATTTCCCTAAAAGACAACTTATCTCCCCAAAGAGAAACAGAATCCAAATCAGTTGTGGTACTTAGAAAGCTTTTTTTTTTTTTTTAATATTCCAGTGAGCATAAAGTATATATTTGGTGACTAGATGATTAATTCTATTATTATGCTTAAACAAATGTCATTCTAGTGTGAACTTTTTTTGCCTGTTTTATGTATTGCCCTTTGTGACTGCTAAAAACAAGAGAATTATTCCCCAATGTCCCATACTTTCAGAAAAGGACAACTGTCTTAAGATAAAATGACACCTATTTTAGCAGGGACAAAGATAAACCTGGTTTCATATTTTCAGCTTCCTATGCTTGGAAGGAGGACAGACTGAGGCTGCATTAGAAATGAAGTGATTTTTAATCATTTTTTAAAGACTCATTACATTACATATTACATTATCATTTCTACCTAGGAAAAATTATAGGTAGCTGAGTTGCATCACAAGCGGTAAAAATCAACTGACATTAAAAATGATGCAAATGAGTTCAATGTTCAATATTTAAGAAATAGGTAGTGATAGAGTTCAGAATGATGAATAAATAAAGCTCCTGAAAGGAATAAAAATAGGCACATTTTTCAAAACAAAAGAAACAGGAATCTCTGGGTTATTATGGATAGTTTCATGATCACTGTTTAGAAAAGGAACAACTATTTTGAAGAAAACATTGATCCACTGATCATTTACTTTATCAAACTTAGATAAAAGGAGTTGAGTATGAGTTGCAGGGGATTCAGTCAGATATAAGGAAAACATCTTTTTCTTTACCACTCTTGACATTTCTTTTTCTTTTTCTTTTTTTTTTTCAGAAAAAATGTCCTGATGTAGGTAGGATGAGTCAACATTGAAAAGAGAAGCTCATGAAGTCACGGTGCTGTAGACCTTGGAAATCACTGACAATCTGAAAGTTGATTACGAAAGCACAAAAGCCAATACTCTGCTGACCTTGTGTCAAGAAAATCAACACGGTGGATGATTCCAGCTATGATATTCGATTGTATCTTGCCAACGTGGGCTAAGGCTAAGGACTTAGAAGAACTGAGGACAAATTGCAACTAAATTCCCACCCAAGAACTTTCTTATTCCCATATATCCTGCCCAGGACCACTTGTCCTACAAAACATTTTTCGGACTCTCCCAGTTCTGAGTATTTGAATGCTCAAATCCATGAAAGATCAAGTAAATGTGGTTTTAATATTGATTTGGCAAATTGTGTACTGAGAAAAGTAGATAGGGTCCTTCCAAAAATTAGTCACAGATTGTTGGGTGACAAACAGTGAAATGCCACACTGGCGTTAGCTGAGCAGACAGACACAAATGTTTGATGCTTTAAATCTACAAAAATACAGAGCCCAGAGATACATGCAAGAAATCTTACCCCGTTGGTGGTCCTTGTTTTACTTACTGTTGTTGTCAGGGCAAACACTGATGGTTTATTTTTGGTCTGAATTTCACTTACTCAGCAAAAGGCCATAAATTTAAGGTTAAGAAAATATACATGGCACAGAGAAAATTTATTCCCAAGTCAGTGAGACCAGTGAATATGTTGTCATTCTGATATGTTTGAATCAATATCTCTGTTCAGATCTCTTCCAGTTATGGATTGGTTACAAACCACATATCCTATTTCAAGCCAAATCACATCTAAGTCAAGTTAGAAATGTTTGAACATGTTAAGACAGGTGTTTTCTCACAAGACTTACATCAAGAAATTATAGGTCTTGAAAACCGAAGGAACAAAATCCATCTGTGAAGTATCTATGCAGTTGATATACTTTATGGCAAAGATCAAGTGTTATCTCATTAGGTCATTATGGTTTTGATTGTCAAGTTTCCTAACATTCTAAGCCAGCTCTTACAAGATGCTGCATATTTCCAAAGTAAGTATATGCTTGTTATTTCATGGAGGTCCCACTTTCCTACAAAATGAGCTAGTGGTGAATCGTCAGTCTTTCATGACGAAAACAGTGCTGAGAACTTTTTCTTTGTTAAGGTTTTTAAAATGAGATTTTTTTATTTTTTAACGGAGTTGGTGATGGACAGGGAGACCGGTGTGCTGCGATTCATGGGGTCGCAAAGAGTCGGACACGACTGAGCGACTGAACTGAACTGAACTGAACGTTAACATGTGCATAATAGAAAACCAAAAAACACAAGAAGCAGAAACAAAAAACCAAGTCATCCATAATCATAATTAGTTTATCACTTGATGTGTCCTTCTAGGTCTCGTTTATTTGTGTATTTATACAACTAAGCACCTGTTTTTACGTAATTGAGGTCATACTGTTATGTATCATGCTTTTTCACACGTCATGAATATTTACCATTTCAAAGTTCCAAAACTATGAATATTTTGATAACCAAGAATACACTACACCAACTCAATCTGGGAGGAAAAACTAATCCTTCCTTTCTTGGAGACAAAAAATTTCATAAAAGACAAATTTGGCAACATGCCTCTAGACAAAGATATTGGCAGAGTCGGGATTAAAATACTACATTCCCTTAACCTTCAACTAAAAATGAGACATAAAATAACAGAGCACAATGCTTCTAAGAGGATTCATGATCTGATATAAACTATAAAAATACTAGTAAGGAGATATGTTTCCATTTAATTAGTTAAAAATGTATTTTTATAGTATAGCCAAAAGATGGACACCCATCAATGGTTATCATCAAAATATAAATTGGAACACATTCACATCATACATCCCTCCCCTCATACTTCCCCCTGTACCCTGCTGCCAACTTAATGAGCAAGATCTGAGAATCTTTATTTACAACTAGTCTCCAACCAGAAAAGAGAGAGAAGATAAGATGTAGAAAGCCATCAAAGTTCTGTAAAGCAACTATTCTTATATGATGAGTTCTTGTCAGCATCAGTAAAGAGAGACTCCTACTAGAGACTACTTTCAACAAAACAAAATAAGCACTCCACCAGGCCAAAATGGAGCTTCCCTTTAAGTTAGTTGTATGAGGAATGTATTCTCTACAAAGAGAAAAACAAACTCAGGAATTCCCAAGTCATTAACATTATCTAATTCTACACTGGATTTCAATCCTTCCTAAAAAGGATGTGTTCTTAGTCACTTTAAAGATTCAGTCAGATTTATTCAGATTTATAAAAGACAGGGTTTAGTTACTTGGCCTGTAGTAGCTAAACACTGTCTTTTAAACCTCTAAAATAGGGTCTGATGAGTATCTTTCAACTTCCCTAACAACAGAATTTCATTTTCTAATGCTTTAGTGTTCTCATTTTAGGCTTTCTGATTACTTTGTATTTACTGATACTAGTTCAATATAAAAACGTATTCTTTCGCTAAAGTCTTTAACTGAAGAAGAGGAAATGTCAGTAAATGAATATTTGCACCTAATGTCACCAAATTATCAAGACCAACCTGTGTAGCCTTAGATAATACCCTTATCTTTCACTTACATACTACTACAATATATATACTACTACAAATATATCAAGACGTATTTGATTAGAAGACTGATAAATATTTACTTTACTGGGGGGAAAAAAACAGAATAAATACTCTTTGAATAAAATATTGGCTAAAAAAAAAATCTGTCTTGGAATACAAACAGGTTTTAGGAGAAATTAACTTATCAGATAGTATCTCTGTTTACTTAGGTACAAATTTTCAAGAGGAGAAATTTGAGAAAATCTAAGAACTTTTATCTCCTATCAAGGCTTACATATTTTGACATCAGTTCTCATGGACCCTTCTTAACATACACAGAAAACCAAACAGTTCTGGAACCCTTGAATCACTTCGTAATGACCTGACAAGATTAGAGTTCATTGTTCTCTACTCAAAAGCTCCACAAAAACCAAAAAGGAGATTAAACTCTCAGAGATAAAGAACTGGAATGACAGAAAATGTCTATGGATGATGAATGTTACACAGTCTTAGAGTCTCTTACAAATGACACTCCACCACCATCTTGGGCTTCCCTTGTGGCTCAGCTGGTAAAGAATCCACCTGCAAGGCGGGAGATCTGGGTTAGGAAGATCCCCGGGAGAAGGGAAAGGCTACCCACTCCAGTATTCTGGCCTGGAGAATTCCAGGGACTGTGTAATCCATGGGGTTGCAAAGAGACAGACACAACTGAGTGACTTTCACTTTGACCTTGACCACCATCTGCCCCCAAAAACTGTTAGGTTTCCTACCTACTGAATTTGCTTTGCTTAATGGTAAATTCCCAACTTTCAATACAAATTGATATAGTCCCAACTCTTTTTCTCTAGTTCCAAGTAGTTGGGTCCTATTAGTAATTTACATACATATATGTACAGATACCAAACTGTGATTTTCCTTTACTGCTCTACAAACAGCTTCTCTTTCACCATCATAAGTTCTTCTTTTCCTTTCGAGTGTGAGTGAGAAGGCTCTGGCATCAAGCCCTAGACCAGTTTTCTTTGTCATTGGATGGATTCTGAAAATCTTGAACATTATGGAAGGTGTGGTTCTGCCATAGTTCCAAATATCAGAAAAAGTTGTTAATGAACCAGAGTAGAGACAGGCTATATGAACCACCTATATATTCACACATACATCAATCAATTGTTATTGAAGACTTCTGGTATAAAAGGACTTGACAATTTGGGTTTAGGCCCCAGTTTTACCTCCTATTAATTCATGAACACGAGCAAGTCACCTCTCTCCATTGTTTCTTTTTCTCCATTTTGTGATTGCAAAGACATATGTTCTGCTTGAGATCCACAAACATCCAGCGTGTCCAAGCCTCTGCAATGTTGTTGGCTTAAGAGGAGATCATGTCCGAGAAAGCATTTGGAAAATATTACGTACAGTAGCATTGTCTGTGGGATTGCTTTGCACAAATCACTGTACTAGATACTAAGATAAGGAATCCCCACCTCATAAAGGAGAAAATGTATTCAAGGGTGTATTCAAGGGTGACACATAGCAATGAGCACTACGATGGTGCCAACCAGACAGACAGTGCCAAAATACCAGCAAAATATCAGTCCTAAATGAAAAAGCAAAACAAATAATTATGAAACAAGGGAGGTCTTGATTTTCAGGACAACCTGCTCCTTTATACAGCATACATTGTCACTCCTATATTATAATGATTAAATCCAAAGTTTTGGATGAAGGCTAAACACAGTATTTGCAGCTAATGTATGCTAGTCAACGGTCCAATTCAGTGTGTCACATCTTTGATAGAAATGCCTCTATTAGTTTAACTACTATGACATTTAATTGCATTTTAACGTAATGTTTCATAACAAGTGGCAAAGAGTTTTTTGGGTTTTTTTTTTTTTTAATGTAGAGAACCTAAAGTTAAGAATTATGGCTCTCACGTTTAATAAAGCTGAAGAAAAGACATTATTGAATGAACCAAAATTTTCAAATTATACCTTGGATACTTATGAAATTAAGTGTCATCAAATTAACATACTAGAGTGTATGTTCAACTGATAAGTGAAGAAGGAGGCTTGGAGAGTATTATCGAAGACTACCTTGTACTAAAGTGGGAGGTAAGTATTTAGATTCCACCACTTATTCTAGCATTTTTAGCACAGTAAAGTAGTTGAGCATGCTATTTAGCTTCTAAAACCTTTAATTTTTCAACAAGTTTTCAAGACTACATCTGTGAAAGTAAGAGAAAGGTGATAGAAAACTGTGTGGAACTTGGCAGGAAAAAGAAGTTTCTAGATGGAAGGATAATTGCTTATTTCAAAGGAGAACTAGAATTCGAACTTATGAAAATGAGAACAACACTCTAGACACAGAGAACTTGATCAAAAGCCAGGGCTTATTCAAGGACTGGGCAGTTGCTGTTTCTGACTAGAGACGGTGATGCCTTCCTTCTGAAAGGCAATAGAAAATCACAGCTTGGCAATTAGAAACAGTTGCAAAATATTAAGCAAAATATCAAACGCTCAACCTGTCTTTCTGTAACTGTTTTTCTCAGTTTTGCCTACATATGTTTTCTTTTTCCACAGCTGAGGACACTTGACCACCACATTTATGATCTGAACTTAACTCTCAGTCTTAAGATACAATTTTATATTGAGCAGGAGGAATTTAAGGAACTCAAGTCCCAAACACTGGGGTCAACATCGAGTTATAGTTACTGCTCATGCATAAGCACTTGCTATTTGTAAACTAGGGAAAATATAGATTTTAATTTTGGGATTCAGATTTTGTCCTGTTACATGGGTTTCAGTTATGGTAAGTCTCAGACTTGTCGTGCTTCCTGGCCAGCCATGGTTTGGATTATCTGCCATTTACAACTTGACTAGTGTTCCAATCCATTTTGGAATAGAGTCCTATTTTTTCTCCTTTGTCCAGTCCATTGGTTAAAGATCTTCCCATGTGAATCACGTGATTTCCAACACTAGCTGCCTTTTTGTACCCTAGCATCTCTGACTATCCCTAGCCTCTTCATTTCCCACCCCTTTTCTCTGCCCACATGAACCCCGGTTGCCCTCACTTGCTTGGACTATTGCTTGCCACTAGGCATACAATGCTCCTCCGATGACCTGGTCTTCTTCCTGTGATCATAGTTAACTGACTCCTGCTCTACGTCCTACTGCTCTATGACCCAGGGGACTGTAGCCTACCAGGCTCCTCCATCCATGGGATTTTCCAGGCCAGAATACTAGAGTGGGTTGCCGTTTCCTTCTCCAGAGGATCTTTCTGACCCAGGGATCGAACCCAGGTCTCCCACATCAGGGATCAAATCCACACCCTCTGCAGTGGAAGCTTGGAGTATTAACCACTGGCCCACCAGGGAAATCCCTACTGCCCTGACCTGCTACAATTAATAGGGTCATTCCCAGCCAGGAACTAACAGATGATACTTTCCTCTTCCCTCAAATTTTCTAAACTTGTAAAACAGTCAACATATGGTATCTTTCCTCAAGGCTTCATCATTAACCTCTTACCATTTGTGGTACACACACTAATGTAATATGTACCTTAAAAAAATGTGGTTGAGACATGCAAGCAAATGTATATGATTCCTCAGTAAAGAATCAGAAGCTTAGGGATTCAGAACACCATGATTGGATGGCACCTTGCTTCTATCAGTGACAGTTGCACTTGGGTTTCTGGGTCCCAGCCCCTACTTAGCATGCAGAGGTGGACAATAACTGATCACGTGAGTTTTACTAGTATGCGATCACACAGGAGGGAGTGAGCGTGGATCAGTTGCTCAACCGAATTCCTGAGCCTGTACTATCTGAAGAACTGAAAGTGGCACTAAGCAAGGCAAGGAAGCAAAACACCCTGCCTACTTCCACACATACTCAAGAGCAGTGGTTGACAACCCCAGCAAGGATCGGGGGGAAGCTTTTAAAAACAAGAGAAGCTCAGGCTCCACCCTAGAGTTCTGGGGTGGTGAGGGGTTTCTGATAGGAAGCCAGTGTTGGAACCCACTACTCTATGGTCAAATGTGGGAGTAGGCAAAGATTTATGGACTCAATATCCAAAGACAGGTTAATATGTACGGCAGCTAGCAATGTTTGCTTTTAACAAAGATAAACCGAAGATTGTAGGATTTTAAGAAATTCTTCTATGTTAGTTTTCTATTAGTCCACTTCTTGTTCTTCCTATTGTTTTGGAATTATCTAAACCTTGTAAAACATCGATGTTTCCCAAATAAGGCTGATGATATAAAACACCTGGTATTTTATTTAAAGATGCACATTCCAGGGCCATACCTCCATCCCACTGAGTCAGATGTTCCCAGGAATGAGCCTGAGAAGCTGAAATTTAGCAAATAGTCTAGGTGATTCTTATCATCAAGGATGTTTGAAAAACACTGATCTGAGTACTGAAGGCATGAGTGACTGAGTGCAGTTGCTCAGTCGTGTCCTACTCTTTGCGACCCCATGGACTCCACCAGGCTCCTCTCTCCATGGGATTCTCCAGGCAAGAGTACTGGAGTGGGTTGCCATTTCCTTCTCCAGGGGATCTTCCCAACCCAGGGATTGAACCCAGCGCTCCCGCATTTCAGGCAGACGCTTTAACCTCTGAGCCACCAAGGAAGCCCACTGAAGGAGTAGGTGGACTTTGCTTGTGATACGGGACCAGCACATTATAAGAGGCNTTTCTGTCTTTCATCCCTGGTAGTGTAAAAACTGCTCCATCTTTTTTCTTCCTTTTTTATTTTTTTAAGTTTCTTTTTATCTTTGTGCATTGGAGGACTTGAGAATTTCTCCAGTTTCATTTTACTTTCATCCTTATTCTGGAAATGCTCTCGCTCCCTCAGGGGTCTCTTTCTTATCTACTTTCCTTGGTTTTTGCCAGAACCAATAAGGAAGCATTTCTTGATGCCATCCTTCCTGAGCAGAAAGTCTAGGTACCAGACCATATTAGACAATTTTTTTTTTCCAGAGCTTTCTAGGTTGAAGAGGCTTTGATGTCTATATTCTTACAAAAATTGTCCCCTCTTTAAAGAGTCCCAACAGTCTTTCTTATTCAGAAAATACTTCTTTCCCACTCAACAGATTTTCCAGAAATCTGGAGAAAAATCTTTCTCTGTCCAGAAATATCAGTTTGTCTAAAAACAAATAAAATTTACATTCAGTAACAGCAGCCAGAATTGTACTTTTACCTTTCCCTGGTTTGTTATTTGGAAAATAGCTGTCTCAGCCTGTGAACACTAGGATCCCAGGGGCCAAGGCATAGAACATTAATTCAAATGAATGATTTTTGACAGTTATAATGATAAATGTAACTTATGTCAGCTAAACTAATCAGTCATTGTGAGGGTCAGAATAACCTTAAGGTAGGTTTTGTCCTTTGGGGCATCAAATGCCATCTGTGACTCCCTGTATCACTAGAAGCTTGAAGATCACTTATATCTGAAAATGGCTTGAAAATCTGTTTAGGCTTCAGATATCCTCAGAAATTCACATAAATTTGGTGTGTGTGTGTGTGTGTGTGTGTGTGTGTGTGTGTGTGTGTGTATTTTAAGTATAAGGTAAAAAATGCTTTCACCCTCAGAATCTGCTGTCTCTGTCCCTGGGATTCTCCAGGCAAGAATACTGGACTATATTTCCTTCTCCAAGGGATCTTCCCGACCCAGGGATAGAACCCATGTCTCTGGCATCACCTGGCACTGAGAGGCAGACTCTTTACCATTGAGCCACCTGGGAAGCTCAGCCCTTGGTCAAGTGTGGATAGACAAAAAACAGCTTACCTTGTTGGGTTAAAGGAATTAAATGAGCAATATGTAAATGTTACTTAGAGCTGTATCTGGCTTACAGTAGGTATTCAATTGCCCCCTGATTATCTTCTGCTCTGAATCTCAAAAATCCTATGAATATCTGTCACAAACATGAGCCATCAGAATCTATGGTAGTATCATTAGACTGTTTCTGTAGTTTTCTTAAAATATTTCATAGAGTTCTTGGGAACACAGTATCATAGCATAGCTGGTAGCTGGCCTAGGCAGCAGGCCGTCAAGACCAGTGGTTGAATCCTCACTCTACCACTGATTAGAAATACAGGAACTTCCCTGGTGGTCTACTGGTTAAGAATCAACACTTCCAGTGCCCTTATTCCTGTGGTGAGCAACATGGATGGACCTAGAGATTGTTATTCTGAGCATACGAAGTCAGAGAAGGAGAAATATCATATGACATCCCTTATATGTGAAATTTAAAAAGAAATTATACAAATGAACTTATTTACAAAATAGAAACAGAATCACAGAAAAGAGAAAAAAAAACTATGGTTGCCAGAGTAGAAGGGATAATTAGGGAGTCTGAGATAGACATGTACACACTGCTGTAGTTAAAATGGATAACCAGCAAAGACATACTGTGTAACACATGGAACTCTGCTCAATGTTATTTGCAGCCTGAAGAGGAGGGGAATTGTGGGGAGAAGAGATACATGTGTATGTAAGGCTGAGTCCCTTTGCTGTCCACCTGAAACCATCACAACATTGTTAATGGGCTATATTCCAATCCAAAATGAAAAGTTAAAAAAAAAAAATCTGTGCTTCCGCACCTGTGGTGGAGGCTCGGATTCGATCCCTGGTCGGGGATCCATCTTGCCTGCTGTGCGGCCAAAAAATTAAAAGAAAAGGAAGGTAACCCAACCAAGTTAACCGAGTCAATATAAGTTAAATAAGAAGGGTGACAATATACAGCCTTGATGTACTCCTTTTCCTATTTGGAACCAGTCTGTTGTTCCATGTCCAGTTCTAACTATTGCTTCCTGACATGCATACAGGTTTCTCAAGAGGCAGGTCAGTGGTCTGGTATTCCCATCTCTTTCAGAATTGTCCACAGTTTATTGTGATGCACACAGTCAAGGGCTTTGGCACAGTCAATAAAGCAGAAATAGATATTTTTCTGGAACTCTCTTGCTTTTTCGATGATCCAGCAGATGGTGGCAATTTGATCTCTGATTCTTCTGCCTTTTCTAAAACCAGCTTGAACATCTGGAATTTCACGGTACATGTACTGCTGAAGCCTGGCTTGGAGAATTTTGAGCATTACTTTACTAGCATNATTCCAGGGCCATACCTCCATCCCACTGAGTCAGATGTTCCCAGGAATGAGCCTGAGAAGCTGAAATTTAGCAAATAGTCTAGGTGATTCTTATCATCAAGGATGTTTGAAAAACACTGATCTGAGTACTGAAGGCATGAGTGACTGAGTGCAGTTGCTCAGTCGTGTCCTACTCTTTGCGACCCCATGGACTCCACCAGGCTCCTCTCTCCATGGGATTCTCCAGGCAAGAGTACTGGAGTGGGTTGCCATTTCCTTCTCCAGGGGATCTTCCCAACCCAGGGATTGAACCCAGCGCTCCCGCATTTCAGGCAGACGCTTTAACCTCTGAGCCACCAAGGAAGCCCACTGAAGGAGTAGGTGGACTTTGCTTGTGATACGGGACCAGCACATTATAAGAGGCACACACAAGTGTAACGCTGTCCCACGGCTTGGACTGCAGCCACCGGGAAGTCTCAGAGCTCCTCGGTCATTCACTTCTGCTGTTTATCATTCTGGGAACTCCCTGCCCCAACTCTTCAACAGCTGGACATTGTTCATCCTTTGTCACGGTCTCAGAACAGCCTTCCCAACTCTGCTCAACTAAATAAGGTGCCTGCTAAAGTCTCTTTGCCTCTCTTACTTCATAGCAGCCACTACTGTTTGCAGTTATCTGTCTCTGATCATAATGTTTCTCTGTCTCCTTCACTAGATGCTAAGCCCCTGAGGAGCAGGGCAAGGCCTATATATTCTCAGCTTGCATGTTCACAAATTTTACAAGAGAAATACATATGTAAGTAAAGGAATATATCAATGAGCTAAAGTGCTCCACAGTAGCAGGTAACCGAGCGAGGCCTGGAGAGAGACTTCCTGCAGGGACTGAGATGAATGTGGGCAAAGCTTTTCGGAGGGAGGAGGGCAAGAAATGTACCCAGCTCTGAAGCAAGCAACCAGGGGACTGGCATTGCCAGAGGAGCGGAAACATGCCAGGTGGGCGGAAGGCTCTGTGAATGCCCTGGAGAAAAGAGACAGCGTGTGTGCGCTCTGAACCAGCCAGGCAGCTTGAATTAAGCAGAGAGAACAATCAGGCTGTGATGAAAGTGGAGGACAGTTAGATAAAGAGTGACTCATGATCAGTTTTGATTTGACGTCAGCAGAAACTCAGAGATCCTGCAGGGTTCAGAGAAGGAGAGAGATGATCAAAACAGAGCTTGCAGCGGATGACTCATGCTCTTTGTGTAGAACTGAATGAAGGGACAAGACTAAAGAGACATGAAACCAGCTAGAAGGCTGCGGCAATCGAATTGCAATGCTATTAGAAATCAAAATGGGTGCTCTGTTTTATCCGGGTATGTCCTACCCAGTTTCACACACACAAAAAAGTTTGACGCACCTGGGTAGAAAGAGGATAACATCTGTAGGCTAGAGGAAGGGAAAGAGTCATAGGAAAGTATTAGTAAGATGTGGACAAAGTTTCATAGAGGAAGAGGGAAAAGAATCACTGAAGATACTAATTTAGAGACCCGAAGTCTGCTTGCTGCAAATCAGGGTGGAGAAATACACAGGCTGGGATGCATAAGAGCAGGAAGAAACAGTGAGTTGCCTTCTTAGCCTGGAATCAAAATATGCCACTTAAAGACACTTATTCTTTATTTAATTATCATTATAAGACATGAAAAGAGGCCTGAGAATAAGAAAACCTTGGTTACCACATTACCATAATCTCTTAAACTTGAAGAGATACCCATGGTTATCAGGGTGCTAGCGTGTGTGAAGTTGGTTCAGTCGTGTCCAACCCTATGGACCATAGCCTGCCAGGCTCCTCTGTCCAAGGGACTCTCCAGGCAAGAATACTGGAGTGGGTTGCTATGTCCTCCCCCAGGGGAATCTTCTCAACCTAGGGACTGAACCCGCATCTCATGCCTCCTGTACTGGCACGATACGATATTCTTTACCACTGGCGCCACGCCACCTGGGAAGCCCCAGGGTGCTGGAGGGAATAGCAATAAGTCTCAAAGGAAGTTTTTCTAGAGTCCTTTATCTTTCTAAAGTGTTCCATCGTATTTGATGCTCTTGACAACTCCCTTCTTTTTATCATTATATTTTTGTCAATTGCTTAAATCCTCCTCTATTTATTATTACTGTTTACTATTTATTATTACTATTCTACTATTATTTTTACTATTGAGACTACTATTTTTTTCTCCCCATCCCATAAAATACCTCTCTTTAGCTTTACTAATTTAATTTTAAAAATAGCTCTGTTGACTATTTCCAGTCATTTGAATGAATCCCTAAAACACTCCCTGCCCCTATACAGTGTTGCTTCATCGAGACCATTCTGATTTGCTTACCCGGATGGTTGAACACAGCCTCCTCTATGGGCCTCCTCACTTCTAATCTCCTGCTACCACTTCATAGGCACCCAACAGTCAGAGTGCTCAGATAGGATCACACTGCCCCTTTGCTTAAAATCCCTGAATGACTCCCTCAAGCCTTCCTGAAGGAGGCCAGGGAGATTTGCCAGGACAAGAGGTCTTTTTCCATGTGTGGATCTTCTCTTCCCTTGCCCTCTCCACAGGCAGCTCGTACTTCCCTCTACAGTCACGCCAGTCATCTTTTCATTTCCTGAATGAGACGTTGCCCTCCCTCCCTTTGTAAGCGGTTTTACCCTTCGTCATGTCATCTCTGTCATCTTTTCGTTGCCTGGTAAACTATGTCCTTTCTCAAGACTTCAGTAATCACCCCCTGTAGGATGTTTTCCCTAGATGCCCTCCATGGCTCACCCATGTGCCCAGACAGCTGATTGTATTATAGTTTGCCCCAAATGGAAAACTCTAATTTGTGTGCTTTTTAACTCTAAGTAAAATATTATCGTCCTTAAGGATGATGCCACTTACATGTCTATTTTTATGCCTAGCACAGTTCCTGGCGCATTGTAGATACTGATGGATGATTTGAGGACAAAAAAAAAAAAAAAAAAAAGAAAGAAAGAAAGAAAAAGAAGAAAGGGAGGAAGGAAAGGAAAAAACAAAGGAAGAAAGAGCATTTTCTCTTTCTAAAAATAAATTCTTCCAAAAGTCTGAAAGAGTGAGAGAGAAAGCAAAATTCTTGTCAGCTGGTATCACCCACACTGAAGAAGACTGAGTGAATTAAATGAGTCTGGCAGTTTTAAAAATTTATGCAGTTCAACTCCAGAAAAATAAATGACCCGATCAAAAAATGGGCCAAAGAACTAAACAGACATTTCTCCAAAGAAGACATACAGATGGCTAACAAACACACGAAAAGATGCTCAACATCACTCATCATCAGAGAAAGGCAAATCAAGACCACAATGAGGTACCATTTCACACCAGTCAGAATGGCTGTGATCCAAAAGTCTACAAGCAATCAATGCTGGAGAGGGTGTGGAGAAAAGGGAACCCTCTTACACTGTTGGTGGGAATGCAAACTAGTACAGCCACTATGGAAAACAGTGTGAAGATTCCTTAAGAAACTGGAAATAGAACTGCCTTATGACCCAACAATCCCACTGCTGGGCATACACACCGAGGAAACCAGAATTGAAAGAGACACATGTACCCCAATGTTCATTGCAGCACTGTTTATAATAGCCAGGACATGGAAACAACCTAGATGTCCATCAGCAGATGAATGGATAAGCAAGCAGTGGTACATATACACAATGGAGTATTACTCAGCCATTAAAAAGAATACATTTGAATCAGTTCTAATGAGATGGATGAAACTGGAGCCTATTATACAGAGTGAAGTAAGCCAGAAAGAAAAACACCAATACAGTATACTGACACATATATATGGAATTTAGAAAGATAGTAATGATGACCCTGTATGTGAGACAACAAAAGAGACACAGACATATAGAACGGACTTTTGGCCTCTGAGGGAGAGGGAGAGGGTGGGATGATTTGGGAGAATGGCATTGAAGCATGTATACTATCATGTAANATGTCATTATAGGGCAAAACCAATAAGGTCTTGCAAAGTAAAATAAAGTAAAATTAAAAAAAAAAAAAAAAAAAACCTTCATCCTGATTTCAATGATTCCATGTGGAAGCCTGTGTTAATCCCTGATGTCAGGCACTGAGCTGGTGAGGGGAGGTGGTATAAAAAAGAATACGTTTCTGCCTCTGGCACTCTTGGAAGCCAGTAAATATATATTTCACCTGTACCTGACCAAAGTACATGCAGTACAGGAGAGGCAGCAGCCAAACATACTGAGAGCAGTGTGGTTCATGCAGATTTCAAAAGACCAGTGACTCAAAGAGGGTGAGCAGAAAGGGAGCAGGGTTGGAAAGAGAGGAAATGCCTTGCAGACAGAGGACCAGTGCATCCTGGGGAATGGCAGAGACTTTGGAATGACCGCATTCAGCCAAATGCTCTACCGTTGTTGCTGTTAGGGCTTGGAGGCAGAAAGATATTAAAATTTAGATTTTTTTTAAAGATACATACATCCCAGTGCTCAGAGTAGCACTGTGTACAATAGCCAAAAGGCAACCCCAGTGTCCATCAACAGATGAATGGATAAACAAGATGTGGTACATATGTACAAGGGACACAACACAGCCATAAAAAAGAATGAAATAATGCCATTGGCAGCAACATGGTTGGACCTAGAGATTATCCTATTAAGCAAAGCAAGCAAGAGAAAGGCAAATATATCACTTACATGTGGAATCTGAAATATGATACTCATGAATTTATTTAAAAATAAATAAATAAACTCATAGACATAGAAAGCAAGCCTATGGTTACCAAAAGGGAGAGAGGATTGAGGAGGGATAAATTAGGCAACTACTATATATAAAATAAACAAGGTCCTACTGCATAACACAGGGAATTATATTCAATACCATGTAATAAACCATAATGTAAAAAAAATATGAAAAATGATAGATTGATAGATATTAATAGATAGACAGATATATAACTAAATCCCTTTGCTGTATACCAGAAACTAACACACCATCATAAATCAATTATTCTTCAGCCAAAAAATAAGTTAATCTCATATCTAGAGGATCATCAGACATGTTAGTTATGGCACCTTCTCCCTCTTCTGCCCCTGTGCCTGCCACCCTCCTCTTTCTCTTTTTTCCCTGTCATGTTTGTTGAGTGGGCAGAGCCTTTCTGCTCCCCTCACTGTCTTATGCTTCCCTCCTTGCAGTATCGCGTGCACTTAATCACCAACCACTACCTCCATGGGTGGGGGTCTCCTTATTCATTAAACCCTCCTTGTCAAATACTCACTCTGAGAAGCCTTTGGATGAATACATTCTCCTAGTATCATGTTCATCTGAATTAATCATTGTCACACAAGAACTCTTCCTGTCATTCTGGAAAGAAAAATGCATGCCAGCTGAAGTGAAGGGATACCTTGGTCAGATGTTAACATTATCTCCTGCCATCTAAGTGGCACATCAGGAGAGGGAGAGGATGGCACCATGGCCCATCTCTTGAGCTGTTGCAAAGACGCCCTGAGCCTCTCTTGGGCACAGACCTGAGGCTTGGGTGGACCACTGCCAGATCCATCCCAAGGCTGCTCATGTTTACAGATACTTTATGAACCTCGAGACTCCTCTTCGGGGTTTCATGGACCTGACATGGGCTGAGCAAACTTGGTGTCTTTGTTATTTCACTCAAATTATCAAGGATGTCATTTTCCTGGCAGGTTTATAGGCACTTACCCTCCTCTGGCCCACAACATCCCTAATAAATCATGATAGTATCAACCCAAAGTTGAAGGCAACCTCAAAAGTGTTATAGGAAGTGCTTCAGGCACCCCATATGAACTGAGAGAAGTATCTGGGCTCAACAAGATTGCTTTTCAGCATCACTTCTTTGATCTTACCAACTTACCTGTGAAGTGAAAGTGAAAGTCACTCAGTCGTCTCCGACTCTTTATGACCCCACGGACTATGCAGTCCATGGAATTCTCTAGGCCAGGATACTGGAGTGGGTAGCCTTTCCCTTCTCCAGGGGATCTTCCCAACCCAGGGATCGAACCCAGGTCTCCCACATTGCAGGCAGATTCTTTACCAGCTGAGCCACAAGGGAAGCCACCAACTTACCAACCCTCTAGCAATATGGAATTTGAGAGAGCAGGAAAGTAGATTTACCTAAATTGTAGGAACTTTTCAATTTTAGAGCTGAAACAGATTCAAATAGCCTCATTCGTTGAGAAAGTACCCCTCCTATCCAGTCACATATTCTTATTCTGCCCACATTTTCTATCTCGCCTCTTTCTGATTAGTCATAAAATTATGAGCTGCTTATGTGTCAACACCAAATTGCCAATTGCTTGTCCTACCTTAGAGTAGCATTTTAAACACTTTGTTCACTTCAGAAGCCATTTATCCAGATATACTAACTTTATGCTTGAGAATAATTGGGCCCTATAACAATCCAACTGTCCTTGTTTACCTCTTTGTCATTTCCTTTATTTCTACATGGAGAGGAAATAAATGGCCAATGATAAGACTCGTAATCCATTTACTGGCAGTGATCCCTTTCACTAGAGAGAACTCTAGAAGCCTTCTGTTATAACACTGAGAATTTAACATAAAGCTCTTTGGCAGTGGGCTAAAAGTTCACACATGTATATACTTATTTAATTCTCAAAAAAATCTTATAAGGTTTAACCAGATAATATCACCATTACATGGATGAGAACACTAGAGCTTTTTTTTTTTTTTTTAATTTGACTTTACAATACTCTATTGGCTTTGCCATACATCGACAACACTAGAGCTTTTAATAGAGAAAGTGATTTGCCCAAAATCACAACCCACTTTAGGGAATGGTGTCAGGGTTTGAGCCTGGGAAAGCTGAGGAAGTTTTGCAAGCTGCACATTTACTGCTTCCCTCCTTTCACCATGCACATTCCCCTCTGCTTCTTACTGGGGCACCTGCTGCCTAGCGCTGTTGACACTGAGCGGGACCTTGTGGAGCTCCTGGGCACAAGGTCTTTCTGTGTCTCCCATTNACCAACTTACCAACCCTCTAGCAATATGGAATTTGAGAGAGCAGGAAAGTAGATTTACCTAAATTGTAGGAACTTTTCAATTTTAGAGCTGAAACAGATTCAAATAGCCTCATTCGTTGAGAAAGTACCCCTCCTATCCAGTCACATATTCTTATTCTGCCCACATTTTCTATCTCGCCTCTTTCTGATTAGTCATAAAATTATGAGCTGCTTATGTGTCAACACCAAATTGCCAATTGCTTGTCCTACCTTAGAGTAGCATTTTAAACACTTTGTTCACTTCAGAAGCCATTTATCCAGATATACTAACTTTATGCTTGAGAATAATTGGGCCCTATAACAATCCAACTGTCCTTGTTTACCTCTTTGTCATTTCCTTTATTTCTACATGGAGAGGAAATAAATGGCCAATGATAAGACTCGTAATCCATTTACTGGCAGTGATCCCTTTCACTAGAGAGAACTCTAGAAGCCTTCTGTTATAACACTGAGAATTTAACATAAAGCTCTTTGGCAGTGGGCTAAAAGTTCACACATGTATATACTTATTTAATTCTCAAAAAAATCTTATAAGGTTTAACCAGATAATATCACCATTACATGGATGAGAACACTAGAGCTTTTTTTTTTTTTTTTAATTTGACTTTACAATACTCTATTGGCTTTGCCATACATCGACAACACTAGAGCTTTTAATAGAGAAAGTGATTTGCCCAAAATCACAACCCACTTTAGGGAATGGTGTCAGGGTTTGAGCCTGGGAAAGCTGAGGAAGTTTTGCAAGCTGCACATTTACTGCTTCCCTCCTTTCACCATGCACATTCCCCTCTGCTTCTTACTGGGGCACCTGCTGCCTAGCGCTGTTGACACTGAGCGGGACCTTGTGGAGCTCCTGGGCACAAGGTCTTTCTGTGTCTCCCATTTCTTGATTACAGGACATAGGTTTCATTCAGCCTCCATGAACTTCCCAGAGTTCCAACAGGTATGTTCCAACAGATGCTACTTAGGGAAGGGAGGGAATGCAGAGACAAGGTAGGACAGTCAAGAAACTGCCCCAGCTTTGGGGAGGGTCGTGGTTCCTCCTCAAAGGATACATATATCCTTTGAGTTGTTTTGCAGATACTTCAAGTGGAAGAAGTTAAGGGTATACTTCCCACATGTAGACCCAGACCAACTGTTACCAGAAGACTGATGATGCTGACTCCCAGTTACCTCACCATCAGCCAATCAGAAGAATGCCCATGAGCTGATCATACCATCTTTGAACAATTACTAAAAAACTCCTCAGTCCCCACTCTAGGTCTGGACACACAGTTTTGAAGGTTTAAGCCCACAGTGGCCCCCTTTGCCTGCAAAGCAATAAAGTTATTTTCTTTTTTTGCCCAAAACTCTGTCTCCTGGATTTAATTCAATGCCGGGGTCCAGTGGCCAGATTTGACTTCATTATGTTTCCATAGATAGTACAGGAAACTAAGACCAGGACAGAATGAATTGTGAAGCTATTCATTCAGAATCATTTAAAGCCTCCACCCAGCTATAGCATCTCCCATAACACATTCTGTAGAGGTCATGTTCTGCAGCTAAAATTAGATGAGTCTTCCTCAGAAAGCCCTTCTGCTTTTGCTGGCAACTGAATTCCTTTCCAGATCCAAGAAATGTAGCATATCTTGTATCTCTTCCCTTCTTATCGATGTAGCCCACTGAGTGTTCCTGTCCAGTGTTGTCCATGGCGGACCTTAGGGTGTTTTCTCCCAACTTAGGTCAGGCCTGCTGCTAGCTTTATTCCAGGACTGACATCTAGAATTCTGACTTGTCCTTGTGTTTTACATTAAGCTTGAAAATTTCCTCATAGCGACCAATCCAACAGTGATAGCTCTGAATAACAACTATATATCAAGTCTGTAGTTCATTTATCTATATGTTTGATTCTACTTCTACACATCTATAAAAGCAGGGTGGGGGAAGAGCTTCTGTGATTAGACTTTAATATCCTAGTGGAACATACCAAGAGTATTATCACCTTGCATGGTGATTACATTATCTTTAATAATCAATGAAATTAAAAAACGCTTGCTCCTTGGAAGAAAAGCTATGGCAAACCTAGACAAGGTATTAAAAAGCAAAGGCATCACTTTGCCAACAAAGGTCCATATAGTCAAAGCTATGGTTTTTGCAGTAGTCATGTATAAATGTGAGAGTTGGACCATAAAGAAGACTGAGTGCTAAAAAATGGATTCCCTCAAACTGTGATGCTGGATAAGAGTTCTAGAGTCCCTTGGACTACAATGAGATCCAACCAGTCAATCCTAAAGGAAATCAACCCTGAATATTCATTGGAATGACTGATGCTGAAGTTGAAGCTCCAATACTTTGGCCACCTGATGAGAAGAGACAACTCACTGAAAGAGACCCTGATGCTGGGAAAGACTGAAGGCAAAAGGAGAAGAGGGCAGCAGAGGATGAGATGGTTAGACAGCATCAATGACTCAAAGTACATGAGTCTGAGCAAACTCCGGGAGATAGTGAAGGACAGGGAAGCTTGGTGTGCTACAGTCCATGAGACCACAAAGAGTTGGACACGACTTGGCAACTGAACAAAAACAACAAATCAAAGAGTTATGATTAACCTTTTAATACTAAAATTTCAGGCAATGACAAGACTAAGTTCATAGATATTACCAAGCCTGATTACCATGGGTCCAGTAAGCAACAAGATAATTTATCATTTATATGTCCTGTTGGGCTTCCTAGGTGACACTAGTGGTAAAGAACCTGCCTGCCAATGTGGGGGACATAAGAGACACAGGTTTGATCCCTGGTTAGGGAAGATCCCCTGGAGAAGGGCGTGGCAACACACACCAGTATTCTTGCCTGTGGAATCCCATGAACAGAGGAGCCTGGCAGGCTACAGGCCATGGGGTCGCAAAGAGTCAGACACGACTGAAGCAGCTTAGCACAGCACAGCACATATCCTATTAATTTCCTAAATTAGAACTATTATGCTTTTATAGTTTTTCTGATCTGTAGGTCCATCTAGCTTTTATCACTAAAACTTCCCCATTCAACCATATAGGCAACAAATTTAAAAGTTTAATAGTCATTTAAATCACTATGGAAAAACCCCAAAAGCTCCAGAAGCTCCAAGTTCTTAACACCTGTCATTTGTGGCAGGAAATTTTCACTCATAGATTGCTTTACTGTGGCATGGGCTCCCTGAAGGAAGTGATATTGTGTTTCATCATTCGGGGACGCAGGTTAAGGGTCTCATATACGTTGCCTTGTTGAAAATTTACAATTTGGGAGTGGCCTGGGCCATTTCCCAGTGATATTAGAATCCAATCCAGGAGTCTGCAGACAATGGAGACTGAAAGGCCTCCATTAATAATCAACTATTAATGGTAGCTAGCATCTTAATGATTAGTTAGCATCTTCAGTGAATACTTTAGAACTCCTACCAAGAAAAAAAATTTACTGAATTGAGCCTAGAAGAGCTTAAGAAGAAAGAAGTGCTATTATAAATAGCAGGAAAGGACCAAGGACCACTTCATCTATTTTATGAACTTGTCAAGGTCTATCCCATCTATGCTGAGCGCAGAATTTATGTTTTTGAACTGTAGTGTTGGAGAAGACTCTTGAGAGTCCCTTGGGCTGCAAGGAGATCCAACCAGTCCATCCTAAAGGAAATCAGTCCTGGGTGTTCATTTGGAAGGACTGATGTTGAAGCTGAAACTCCAATATTTTGGCCACCTGATGTGAAGAGCTGACTCATTTGAAAAGACCCTGATGTTGGGAAAGATTGAAGGCAGGAGGAGAAGGGGACGACAGAAGATGAGATGGTTAGATGGCATCACTGACTCAATGGACATGAGTTTGGGTAAACTCTAGGAATTGGTGATGGACAGAGAGGGCTGGCATGCTGCAACTCATGGGGTCACAAAGAGTTGGACATAACTGAGCGACTGAACTGAACTGATCCCATCTATGGAACTCAAATGCATTTTTTGGCCTGCATGTCTTTCATTACAAACCACCTGACTTTATATAAGAGGTAAAGAATGCCATCATACTTCTTCCATCTGGTATTATTGTTCTTTTCTTGAATACTAAAAGTAAAATTAAAATACAAGGAGGAAAATAATGAAGATTGTAGTTGGGTGGAATGAAAAACACATTTTGATGTTTATTTCACTCGTCTCACAAGGCTAACTTTGTAACAAACAAAGGGATGTGGTAGATTAAAAACTAACATTAAAATAAAGAAATAGAGAAAAGAATCAAGTATTTAGACATAGAACACACAGATCTTCAACTTCAGTTTGTACAGCTGTTTGTTTTTAAAGCATAGAACTCTTCATCTAAAATAGAGTTATAAACCAAAATCATCTTGGAGACCCATGAAATTCTTCTTCTAAAATGGCCCCATATTCTTGGTTGAGGCTCAAATCATTCTGATCAGATTAGTTTGTCTTGGATAATTTTGGATCAATTGGATTATCTAATCATTTTTGCCATCTCACTCACAGAATTTATTTTGTCATTTTCCCACCATCTAAAAGACTATAATGCCCATGGTGTTGTTTATAAAAATAAAGGTCAAGATCATTTTTACAGTTACTTAATCCAAAACGTTTTGGAAGCAGTTGTGGGTTCTAATCCTGGCAAATCTACAGAAATTTTCTGGTAATTCAAGACGATCCTTTTGGCTGTTTCCTATTTTCTTAGAATATTGTGATAAACAAAGAACACAGGTTGGCACTTATTTTGACCTATAGACAGGCAAACGACATGTTCAATATAGTAAAATACGGACCATAAAATATTCAACTGAGTTCTATGGAGTTATTTGGAAAATCATACTTTTTTGAAGAGGATTCCTGGGAGAAGTTGGAAATGACACTTCTCAGCACATTTATGAGCTATGTGCTGCAGTCCATGGGGTCGCAAAGAGCCGTGCATGACTGAGTGGCTGAACTGAACTGAACTGAGCATGTTTATAGAGGGGAAAAAAAAAAANTTTATGAATGTAGCTTTTTTTCCTTCAAAACCAGCTTCCATAATTGAAGAAATGTTCTAACCTCCCTTGAGAATTTTCTCTGCCTGTGCTAATGTCTTTTCTATGGTATATATTATTTAAAAGCAACTGTTCTTGATATATTGGAGCTACAATCCTTATTAAGCAGGGGTGGAGGGGCTTTGAGCAATACTTTCCCCATAACTCAATACACTTAACTTTAAAAGATTCCTTTATTTATGCTTCAACATTAACCCTTTCAAGGATTAAAGTGTGAGAAGTCAGCTGAAACCATAGTTCAGCTAAAGTGGAGATGCCGGGGATCGAACCCAGGACCTCATACATGCAAAGCATGCGCTCTACCACTGAGCTACATCCCCACAACTGAAAAAGATTTTTTCCTTTGTTAACAAATAGTGAAAACGGTTTACGCTAGACGTTCTGTGTGCTCCTTCAACCTACACTTGTAAAAACATAATCAGGTAGATTTTAAAAATACTTATTAAATAATACCATCCATAGATTCTCTGTACTTTCCCTTAATATTCTTAGAATTTATCACGACTAATCACGTAGATTTGTTATTTGACTAGATGTTTCCTTCTCTAGCAAGATAGCTTCAATAGGGCAGAGCCTGTACTGGTTTCTCTCGTAACTCTGTATCAAGCCCTTAGCATGGAGCCTTGCAGATAGCGGCCACTCAATAAAGAGCCGTGAGTAATAAATTACAGGCATATTCTGTTCAAGATGTATGTTACAGAACAGAGAATCTTCCATTGAAGTGTGTGGGGGAGAGGAGGATTCACAAATATATATACAAATGATTTCAGTATGACAAGTCCTCTGGCAAGGAAATGCTTATGTAACTAGTGGCAGACAAAGTATACCACATTCTTGGCCAGAAATTGATGGCTTCAGGAGTCTTGAAAGACAAGACTTGCCCAAGAGTTGTACTTGAGGATCAATTTGGCCTTGCAGGATAAGTGGCTGTTCTCACATTTCCACCATAGTTCTAGGCGCTAGTGGAGTATGAAGGCCAAGGTGCCCAGCAGCAATTTGCTCAGGCTTGTGGTGGGAATATGTTGGCCAACACACCTAAGGCAAGAGTTGCAGGTATGAGATGCATTAGTTGGTTTTATTGAATTTACCCTTGGCAAACAGCCACAGAAAAATGAGATCCAGTTTGTCAATGGATGGGACAGCCCCAGCCTCTCGGTGACACTGAGATATGGATAGTGGACAAGGTACTGACACAGTGTATTTGATAATTCTGCTGGAGACTCGATGGGTTACATCTAACTTTTTGGACTTCCAAGCTTCAGAACTGCCTCTCTCTGGTGCAGATGATCACTGTGCTTATTGGAGCAAATCGTTGAGCATTTTTCAGAATTGTTCACAGTCACACCTGCCAAAATCTGTCCTCCTGTTTTTCAGCAACAAAAACATAGTCCTTGCTCTCTTTCAGAGGTTTACTTTCAGCATTCAGAGCGCATATTAGGCAGACGAACATTCCTTGCCAGGCCTGTCTATGAATCAGCTTAGGTTGCTCCATTGACTTTCCGGTGTTACTCCTAGCATTTGGAGCTAGGTCACATCTCCAACTGTGCCCCTCCTGCCTCTCAACCCTGCTCTTTCCTGCCTTGACTACTGTGCAGGGCATGGGCACAACTCCTCAGCTTCCATCCCACTCTTTCCTCTTGTTGCAGGTTCCTCGGCTTCACCTGGTTTAGCTCTCCATGGAGGCTGCTTCTCTACCATTGGAACAAGTCTTGTTCCGTCCCAGTCAAGGTGTTCCTGGGGCCTCTGGAGCACTGGAAATCTCCTGGGAAATATCCAGTGCAGTGATAGTGCCCTACCTCTTCCCCAAATTCCTCTGGGTCAGCTGTGTTGGCAAGAAGGAGAGGTAGGATAACCTACACTTTCCAAGATCTTGGGAAGGTCCCCAGCAATGTGTTCACCTTGTACATTTGAAAATTTTGCATCCATGAGATTTTGCCATAATCAAGTTTTGATTCCAAAAAGGGAGACTGATACACTGGCTGCCACATCCAAAGAGGCAGCAGGCGTGCAAATGATCCACTTCCCACCCAGGCAAGCACTGAGGAAATTGTGTATTGGACGTATCTCAGGAAGTGTGTCAGGGCCCCAGTATGGAAAGAATGGACACACTGGTGGCTCTTATTCCAATCCATGGAGAATGGTGGTGCAGGCCATTTTTAGTGGTAGAGTGATTTTTCTGGTGAATTGCAATAAGGAAAAAGCCTCAGATGTGATAACTATTACACTATTGCCTCACAGTCAATGTTCCCAAATTAGAGGACCATCCTCCCAGACTTGAGCAGCGCCAGGTTTAAATGCCTAAAGGGTTCCACCCGCGGACTGCATTGACCAGCTCAGAAGGTGCTAAGCTTTGTGCTTTTGAATCCAGTTTGTGATGAGTATCAGGAATTCCAATTACTCCCCACAAAAGAAGAATTCTTTGTAATTTTGGTCAAAAACTGAGTGATTTAGACCTTGTTCCTTGTTTCTGATCTGTTGGAGGCTGAATAGTTGAGTGAAGTGTTGTTGCGGTCCCTTCCTTCTTTCTTTCCTTTGTCCCTCATTTTGACTGGTAGCAGAGCTTGTTCTCATGCATGAGATTTGGGTTCAATCTCTGGTGTGTACAGATGTGTCCCACTGCAAAATAGCCTTTACCTGCAGATGTGTTTTATTTAGGCTTTTTGCTTTTCTTAACCTATTCTTACTCATCTTGTCTTTCTTTCTCCTTCTCTTCCTATAGCTAGTGGCTATATTCTCTAATGTTCGGAGGCTTTCAAATATCAAGAGAAATTTTCTGCTGTTTGTCATTAGTATATAACTCATTCATTTTTAAAAATTAATACTTCAGGATATTCACATACTATTTTCACAATATATAAGAAGCTAAGTTAAAAAATTTAGATACCCCATACACATTTAAACATTTAGCATCTAGCTATAAAAATTCATGCCTAATATGTTAAATTATTTTATCTGTAAATGTTTTTAATTTTTTTCTCTCATTTTATTACAATGAAGTTTAACAGTACAGAAAAGTTACATGACCTTTGTGGATCTATTTTATCTTTAAATGTTGGAAACACCTTACTACTGTGTTATTGTCATAGTATAGTAATGAAGCATTCATCAATACCTCACAACAGTGCTTCTCAAACTTTAGCATACATCCAAATCACCTCTAGGGTTTTAAACATAGATTATTAACTCTGGACCCACATTCCCAGAGTTCCTGACTCATGTATCTGTGGTGGGGTCTTAGAATTTGTACTGCTGTTAGCAAGATCCAGAAGATACTGATGTTGCTGGTCCAAAGACCACACTTTGAGAACCACTGTCTCACAATGAAATCTGTTTCTAAAGTGTTGTAGCCTAGATTTACATTTGAATCTTCAGCATCTCCCTTACAATTTTTTATTTCACAGGATATAGGTAGGTTTCCTCACCCAATCTACTGAGTAGGATTTTCCTTCTTGGACCAGGCTGAGATTTATATGCATACTGACTGTGGATAATTCCAAGCCTAGAACCTGAGATTGAAAGCAGCCTGCGGGGTGGCTGTCTCACAGTTCTTCCCCAGATTACAGTTTGGCTTTGTACTTTGTTGTGTTGTTGCTATTTAGTCGCTAAGTCATGTCTGACTCTATTGCAATCCCATGTTAGCCCTCCAGGCTCCTCTGCCATGGGATTTCCCAGTAGTGGTGTGCTATTTCCTTTTCCTTTGTACTACAACAAGAAATGTCCCAGTGCTTTGCTGTAGTCATCTATGGTTCTTCTTCTTCTTCTTTTTTTTTTAGTATATCAGTCTTTCCAAAAGGCCTTTGATCTGAATGACTTTTCTGCATGGTCCTACTAGGGTAAAAGCCAATTTTACAGTTGCTTGTTTTAAACTGGGCCTTGTCAGGTTCAAGAGAATCTGAAGGCTTTACTGACATTGATTTACATAAAACATCTTTCCAACATTTAAGTCCTCTAAAATACTTGCACAACAACGTAAAATACGCATATATATATATATATATATATATTTTTAAATGAGAAAAGTTACCGCACATATTCATAAAGAAAAGTACCTGGGAGCCACACTAAGCTCATAGATTTGGGGATGTAGCTCAGTGGTAGAGCGCCTGCTTTGCATGCATGAGGCCCCGGGTTCGATCCCCGGCATCTCCAGTGTGTTACTGATTATTCACTTAGTGGTGTTTTTACACGTTGGATAAACAGACAAGGTCAAAGTCATTCTTCGCACTTTAGATATTTCTGAGCAATTTAAAGTTTAAGCATTACTCTGCTGAAAAATATGTACCTTGCTTCGATTGCCAAGGTCCCATCGGATTCACCCTATAACTTTCTTTTGGAGGAGGTGAGAAGTGGGAGGGGTCAGAGAGCAAATCAACCTGAGACAAAGAGTAGGTTGGTTTCCACTCCTGTCTTTTTTTCCCCCAAAACTGTTTGACTTTTGTCATAAGAGCTTCTGTCTTAGTAGGTCATAAACAAACATTTTATTTCTCATTCCATTTTAAAAGAGATCATGAAAGTACACTACTGGTATCAGTTCAGTTTAATCACTCAGTCGTGTCCGTCTCTTTGCGACCCCATGGGACTGCAGCACGCTAGGCTTCCTTGTCCATCACCATCTCCTGGAGCTTGCTCAAACTCACGTCCATCGAGTCGGTGATGCCATCCAACCATCTCATCCTCTGTCATCCGCTTCTCCTCCCACATTCAATCTTTCCCAGCATCAGGGTCTTTTCAAAAGAGTCGGTTCTTCACATTAGGTGGCCAAAGTATTGACATTTCAGCTTCAACATCAGTCCTTCCAATGAATATTCAGGGTTGATTTCCTTTAGGATGGACTGGTTGGATCTCCTTGCAGTCCAAGAGACTCTCAAGAGTCTCCTCCAATACCACAGTTCAAAAGCATCAATGCTTCGGTGCTCAGCTTCCTTTATAGTCCAACTCTCACATCCATACATGACTACTGGAAAAACCACAACTTTTACTAGACGGACCTTTGTTGGCAAAATAATGTCTCTGCTTTTTAATATGCTGTCTAGACTGGTCATAACTTTTTTCCAAGGAACAAGAGTCTTTCAATGTCATGGCTACAGTCACCATCTGCAGTGATTTTGAAGCTCCCCCGCTCCAAAAAAAAAGCCTNTTTGTTGGCAAAATAATGTCTCTGCTTTTTAATATGCTGTCTAGACTGGTCATAACTTTTTTCCAAGGAACAAGAGTCTTTCAATGTCATGGCTACAGTCACCATCTGCAGTGATTTTGAAGCTCCCCCGCTCCAAAAAAAAAGCCTGTCAATGTTTCCACTGTTTCCCCATCTATTTGCCATGAAGTGATGGGACCAGATGCCATGATCTTAGTTTTCTGAATGTTGAGTTTTAAGCAAACTTTTTCACTCTCTTCTTTCATTTTCATCAAGAGGCTCTTTAGTTCTTCTATTAATGAAGCAGGGCAAAGGCTAATAGAGTTTTGCCAAGAAAATGCACTGGTCATAGCAAACACAGTCTTCCAACAACACAAGAGAAGACTCTACACATGGACATCACCAGATGGTCAATACTGAAATAGGATTGATTATATTCTTTACAGCCAAAGATGGAGAAGCTCTATACAGTCAGCAAAAACAAGACCGGGATCTGACTGTGGCTCAGATCATGAATTCCTTATTGCCAAATTCAAACTTAAACTGAAGAAAGTAGGGAAAACCACTAGACCCATTCAGGTATGACCTAAATCAAATCCCTTACAATAATACNTTCAGGAAACTACAGGGCAATCACATTCATGAAAAGTAGATCATATGTATGCTTGTTGCTATGTTGCTTATGGTTTTTTTGTGTGTTTCATGAGTATGATCATACATCATACAACATGATTAAGTGATATTTATTCCAGAGATGCAAATCAGTTTAATATTTTTAAAAATTAATAATAAGATGATGTGATGCTCCATAAAAATACAATCTAACAAGGTGAAGGTCCTCAAACCACGACAAACTTATATGTAATGTCTAAGTAAAAGCCCCTCCATTCACCAGGGCCAAAGTCTATTCAAAATTTTTGCCCACTAAGATTCATCTAATGAAACAAAACACATGTTTCTCATTCATCTAATGAAACAGAGAAACCATCAACACTGCCCTTGAGCCTCAAGGCTCCCTGAAAGATATACACATAAATATGTGGCTATGTGAGAACTTAGCAGGCTCTTTTAATAGAAAAATGGGGCTTTCTATGCACATTTGGAAAGGGCAAAAGAACTCACCCTCTCAGAAGAGGGTTATAAGTTGCAATCCAGGTGTAATGTGTAAGGACAACTTCAGCTAAGATAAAACCTTTCTTGAGCAGAAAACACCCAGGTATCTCCCCATGACAGGTGACAGAGCAACCAAACCTGCTCTGTGTGTGTTGCCTGGAGCACCCCTCAGCTCAATCCTACACAGTCTGTTGACACCACTCAAAAACTCCCTTTGACCTTACTGCCCATGTGTAATCAAACCCACCCTGTAATAAACTAATGCTTAACCCTGGCTGCAGATAAAATCACCTAGGGAACTTTTTTGATAATATCTGATGTTGGAGCCCTACCCAGAAAATATGAATCACTCCCTCAAGATGGAGCCAAGACAATGGTAGTTTTTTTTAATTTTTGTTTTGTTTTTGTTTTTATTTCCCAGGGAATCCTAAGGAGCAGTGAAGGTTGAGATTTCCGATGATAACTGGAAATGGTTCACTACTGACATTGACATGGTTCACTACTGCCTTTTACAAAACAAAGCACCTTGGGATACTGGCATTTTAACATTCTTCAAAGTTAAAGTAATGTGGTTTCAGACATTGATTATGACCCAAAGAAGAAAAAGGTGAACAGAGTGAATAGAAAGATGTAATTTTGACAATAGCAGAGCCCTCTTGGAGTCTCTGAATTCTAGCAAAATAGGTGGTCCTTTTCTTATCTGAGTATCATATTAATTCTCTCTCATTTTACTGTTCTGGGATTCTTTATTCCCTTTATCCAACCCCCAAAAAGAGTATGTTCTTGTGTTCTAAGGTTTTTCCAGACAGACTGGAATGCTGGTCTATGTCAATCAGAAGGTCTAGGACTAAAGTTAGAGGGGTGTATTTCTATGATATGTGTAACGTGCATTTCCCCAACTGCTAATAATAATGATCAAGTTGTAAGCATGAGCATCTTACCCTTGTCAGGTAATTGACTCTATTCCTTCTGTCAGATCTGACACTCTACAATCTTCCTTTTTCCACTCTAAATCAGTATGATCTTTGGAACTTGAATATGATGTTAAAACTTAACTGGGTATCCTATTCTTTGGTTTTAGTTTAGGTTTGTTTTTGTTAACATGGCATCTATATACCAAATATATCCTGAAACATAGCAAGGCATTTACAAAATTCATTTGGCATTGGAATTATGGCAGAGAAAGCCAAGTAGTTTCAATTCTCTCAACTTAGACTTACAATCAAACTAACAAAAAGAGAATCACAACTTTCAACATTTTAATTAAAGACTTGAGGGGAAAATGAATAAGCAAGAAATCCTGATGGAAATTACCTTGAATCAGCATTGAAAAGATCAATTAAAGGGAAAAAATTCAATTTCAAAAACATTATCAACATGACATTTCTTTGTAAAGGTTCCTGTAAATTGCTTTTCCATTCAGTAAAAATTTTCTGGATTAAGTGCAAAAGTCATCTGTTAATCAGTGAGATTTACTTTTAAAATTAAACTAAAAGGAAAATAAGACTATGAAAATAATATTTCATTCTTCTTCAGCTTGCTTTGTACATGGACCTGCTATTAAGATTTGATATTTAATCATTTCAAGCTCATAGGTTTTAATTATTTTTAAATTTTTTAAAAAAATTAGGCATTTAGGCCTGAAGTCCTTTCCAGTTTTACACATCTTTTTCTGTCATATAAGCCCTGTCTTTTAGTGAGAGTTAAGAATTCCCATAAGATTGTAAGTTATATGATTGCATGGAATAAATCAACCATTTCCTTCTATCTCCAGCCCCATTGGTGGTGCAAGCTCCTTGCCTGCTCACTAAGAACCATGGATGGATTTCATGGCAGATGCGTATCTTTCACAAACACTAAATTGAAACTTCAATATTCTCATACTTTATATTTATTTTTTAGGATTTTTTATATGGATCATTTTAAAGTCTTTATTGAATTTGTTACAATATTGCTCCTGCTTTTATGTTTTGATTTTTGAGCTCTGAAGCATGTGTGATCTTAGCTCCCTGACCAGAGGTTGAATCTGCACCCCCTGCTTTGGAAAGTCAAGTCGTAACCCCTGGACCACCAGGGAAATCCCACTTTACATTTATAATTATATAAGAAACAAGAGACAACATGTTAAGATTTTAGTTAGCCCTGGGCATGCAAAAAAGCACACTTATTATTAAAAACAAAAAGAAAAGCAGGAGACTTGTGTATGAATATCAAGAGATTTGCACAGAGATATTTATAGCAGTGCTGTCTGTAATGGAAGAACAGGTCTAGCATGGCAGCTAAACCAGTCTTGGGGCGAGCACAGGTTCCTACTGCTGGGCATATGCACACCCTCCACACAAGCTACCATGGTGAATGTTCCCACGGGCTCATTGAGCAAATTTGTGTTGGCCAGAAATAGTCCTGGCTGAGTATTCTCTGCCAGGTGACTCCTGTCTACTTGACTGTTTCATGCTTATTTTCAGGTGGATGTGCTCTTGTGGGCAGGGCCTCCCCAGGTGGCTCACCATAAAGAATTCTCCTGCAATGCAGGAGATGCAGGAGACACGGGCTGGATCCCTGGGTCAGGGAGATCCCCTGAAAGAGACAATGGCAACCCCCTCCTGCATTCTTGCCTAGATAATCCCATGGGCAGAGGAGCCTGGCAGGTTATAGTCGATAGGGTTGCAAAGAGTCAGACATGAGTGAAGTGACCACGTGCACTCCTGTGGGCACACGACAGCATCCTTCATGCCAATTCCAAGTCCATCCTGCTTCATCATTTTTCAGATATGGTGAGACCAACAGATCGGAAGAAAATTACTATTGAAAAGATAGTTTGTTTTAATCACAGATCCCAAGAGCAGGAGGCAGGCAACGGCACAGGAAGTTGCACAGGGAAGTCAGTCAGAAGGTGGGGTGGGGGGGGACACTGTGCCAAGAGCTTTTGTTGTGGTCTCTGTGGGAAGGGGTAGCTTAGGCAGGATGAGCAAATTGAGGACTGGCTAGTCTGAATAGCTTCTTCAGGCTTCAGGGTGTAGGGACTATCCCTAGTTACTGACTACCTGGACCTGCATGATTAGGGCAGAGGAATAGATGCCCAGAGCATAAGAACTTGATAAAGTCAGTGGTTGTCTTATATATGCAAGGTGCAACTGCAGGAGAGTTGTTTGCTGTCTTAAGATGTTAGCTAGCCCTGAGACAGTCATGCCAGAGTCAGTCTTAAGATGTCAAAACATCAAAATTACAGAATAATAAGACATGATTTCTTGTTCTCTTTTGACCAGGTTGCATGTGGAGTCTTAGCTTCCCCACTGGGGATCAAACTCATTCCCCCTGCATTGGAAGCTCGCAGTTTTAAACAATGGACCACCAAGGAAGTCCTCTAAAATGTGATTAATATACATACATATGACTTCTCCCCAGATCTCTTGGTCTCTAATTTTTCAGGTCTTATCCTTCAAAGATCCTAAACAAAATCAGCCCCACTATCCTATCACTACCAATGAGTCAGTATATGTTTTACCTCAAGATGCTTCTCTCTACTGAATGTGGATTACCAGATGCACTCATTGAAACAGGAAGCCTGAATTATCATAGAGTTTATCTTCTATCCCCTGGATCATCTGTCTTACCCAAATCCTCCTCCTTACTACTACTTGCTTGTCTGATGAACCCAACGTCATCAGTATAATGAGCCATCTCTAGAACGTCCAGAAAAATTATGCAGGCCCTTTCAGACTAAATGATGACAAAGAGTAGGAGAATTAACATAATCCTGGAGCAAAGAATAAATGCATCCTCGGTTGCCCCACATTCAACCACATTGCTTCTGTAGCTCCTTCTTTCTATGGGGAAAAAAGACCAGAGCATCTAATATAAAAGTTGCGATCAGGGCTCCTCTTTGCCTAGGTTTGTAGCAAACTTACCATCTGCCGATGTCTAGCTATTTTTTAATAATCAGACTGGTTAATTAAATAGAGATATGATGGGGCTCATTATCCCTGAATTCTTTAGCTTTTGAAGAGCAACGTTCCCTGATGTTTCTTCTGAGATGTGACATTTTTTTAAAATTATTATGTTGGCTGGGGACTGTCAGGGATGGGAGAGAAGCCCCCTCCAGAGCTCCGAGTTGGCCTTCTATACTATTTTAGCTCTTACCCCTCAGGACAAGAAACCAGTGGAGGCCTTCTGCCACCTCCCTAGTACATTCATTTGTATATTTGAGGACTAGTAAAATAGCTACCAGATGGATATGTGGATCCAGTGAGCTGAACTTGGGCCAGGACTCCATTTTAATCCAATCCAAATATGTCTCGCCCCCACACTCTAGGAGAGGAATTCTTCATGGTATTTTAGATGCCGTGATATTAACCCCAACCTAAGCCACATGTCTAACTGACCTCAAGTATTCTCCTAACTGGTGTAAATGAACATAGACTGCTTTAGGAGGATTGTTACAGACACCTGCTGTGATATTAGTAGATGCTTCCTCATGTGTGTTGTGTGTTCAGTCGCCCATTCATGTCCAACTCTTTGTAACGCCATGGACTATAACACACCAAGCCTGCCTCATGAGGATCCAGCATTCTCTTCAGAGGAAATGATTCTGGACTTAAAAATGAGTTCAAAAAACTGGACAAGGGATCATGAAGTTCTTTTGGAGTGACTAGGCATAAATCTTTGACTTCTTTGGCTCTATATATTTTATACCTTGAGATAAAATGTTAGTGGCTGTCCATTTATCTTTCCCCTAGGAGTATCATGTCCAACAATATATCCCTGAAGTTCTCTATAGGCCAGCTCCCGCTGGCTGTCTTTCAGACCTTGCTACCAATTATGATTGGTAGCTATGCCCACAGAGTTTCTAAAGTTTAAGCTCTGCCACCTGGTTGGTGCTATTCTTGCACTCCTCAATCCACTGCTATCAGAAANGAAGTTCTCTATAGGCCAGCTCCCGCTGGCTGTCTTTCAGACCTTGCTACCAATTATGATTGGTAGCTATGCCCACAGAGTTTCTAAAGTTTAAGCTCTGCCACCTGGTTGGTGCTATTCTTGCACTCCTCAATCCACTGCTATCAGAAAACCCAATTCTGTAACAGTACCTCCTGTGTCACCCATAAGAGACACTCATCGCTGAGCAGCTCAGAAGTGCTACAACCTGGTACTCATCAGAGCATCTCATCAGTTTAGAAGGTGGAGTTTCCTCCCGGGTCTCCCACAGTGGGCTGGGGTTTTGCAACCAAACACCGTGGACCTCTCCCACCACGCTCACTTCTCTGAACCTCTCGCTCCACTGTCTGCCATAGTAGTTCCATTAATAACATCTCTCATTTATTTATTGAAGGCCATTGCTTTTCCAGCTCCCAAGAGTGTTAGCATTGTAACACTGGTTCATAAGATCTTCAACAGGGTAATAAATCTTACATCCTGAGATGGTGCTCCCCTACTGATGGATTCTCTTATCCAAGATCATGTTCCACCTGCCCGCCCAGATCCAGCACCCTCAGAATTCAGTTCCATATACACTCCCCAGGCACTGGCTGCTACATGTGGGCTAGTCTCGCAGGATTCTCTATTTAGTGCCAGCATGCATTGGCCTGTATTTGAAGGCCAATATTGTTCTTCTGATGACCCAGTAGGAGAGGTGGGGAGATCCCAAAGAGGTGTTGTTATCTTATAAAGCAGAGGCTTCTGTGTTGTCTTAAAGCCAGGTAGGAATGTCAGACTTTAACAGGAAGAATGTGGGCTACTTTTCTAGGTCTTTTGTCCAAGGGAAGCTGGACATTCTAGATTCCCAAGTACACAGACTCAGATGTCTTCATCTCACATCTCAGAGTCAAAACCTTGGCAGTGAAGGTCTTGAGCACAGCAGTCTTGCCAGGGTTAAGGATTCNTTTCTAGGTCTTTTGTCCAAGGGAAGCTGGACATTCTAGATTCCCAAGTACACAGACTCAGATGTCTTCATCTCACATCTCAGAGTCAAAACCTTGGCAGTGAAGGTCTTGAGCACAGCAGTCTTGCCAGGGTTAAGGATTCAACACTAGGTGGTCCCTTCCTGCCCTTAGAACTAGGTCCTGGGCCTTATCCTCAGCAATATTTTTTTTCCCTCTAGTTGTTGGAAATGAGTCTTTTTATTGATATATGCTCCTTAAGAGAATCTTTGGTTTTCACATGTCTCCTTAAATTAGTAATTAATCTCCTGTCTTCCATTGCTTTTATCAATAGCACCAACAAGAACCGGGAGATTACGTACTCCTTATACTTATCAGTTTCTTTAAATGCTTTCAAATTTTATAATTTAAAAAAATTCCTTAATAATATTGATTATTTAAACAGGCAAATTCTTTAATAATGGCATAACTAACGGTGTTTCCACTTTTCCTCATTATAAATAACTCAGATAAGCACATATTTCTTCCTTCTCTTCCCTACCCAAAAGGTAAGCAGATAGCGCTAGTACCATGGGTACACACAAACACAAACACCGCAGCACACACCCCACAGAAAACACACACACACACACACACACACACACACACACACTCCCTTTCAGAAAGAACAATTTGGGGGTTTTATTTATTTGACTTTTCCTTAAGATTTATTTGAAGGGTCAAATGAAGACACTGAAAACCACTACTTCATCCCCAAACTCTCAAGATTTTAGAGGAGAAGGAAACTGAATCTCAGGAAAATTAGAGGCCTCTGGGCAACCAAGACCAACCCCTGAGGCCGGCGCCATCCAAGTAAGCTCACCTCCACTCTACTGTTTCAAGACATTTTCTTTCTCTGATTACCCAGGCAGAAAATTGTTCAAGGTGACTCAAGTGTAAACTGTACTGGAACTTTCTCCTTAAAACCAGTTTGTTTGTTTTTTCTTTTGTGAAAGGGATGAATCTCTCTTAATAATGATTTCTTGCAGCTGGCCTTCACGTTCTGTGGCTCTGTGGCTTTCCAGATGCAAAACAGTCTTATTATGGGTTTCTGTAGACACATAATATTTTAAGTGGAAGATCAAAGGTTAAAACAAACTGTCTCAGTTTTCTTTCAGTTGTGTATTGGGCTTCATATTTTATCTTATCTCTTCTAAATATATGATTAACAATGTTTAATAAGCAGTTGCTGTTGTTTAGTCACTCAGTCATGTCTGACTCTTTATGACCCCATGGGCTGTAGCCCACCGGTCTCCTCTGTCCATGGGTTTTTCCAGGCAAGATCACTACAGTGGGTTGCCATTTCATTGGTTAGTAATTAACTTAACAAATCACCATTTACTGATTCACCTTAGTTCTGTGGAATATCGTCATATTCAGTCTTTATCCCAGGGCTGAAGATACATTTATATTTCAGTTTGTACATGTTTTAACAATTGTTCTCAGTTCATGTGCTTTTTTCCCCTAAAGCAATCTCAAGAGATAACCATTTTAAACATCAAAAAGGGAATAAGGATAGATATTTGACTTGAACTTTAGAACTACAAACAAGTTTTGCACTTTAGAAATAACCTCAATTATTTCCCGTGTTTCCACTTTTTCTATGATTAACTCCGTACCTTCTTATTCAGTATTTCCTGTCCTGTGATCTATACCTANAAAGGGAATAAGGATAGATATTTGACTTGAACTTTAGAACTACAAACAAGTTTTGCACTTTAGAAATAACCTCAATTATTTCCCGTGTTTCCACTTTTTCTATGATTAACTCCGTACCTTCTTATTCAGTATTTCCTGTCCTGTGATCTATACCTACTATTTACAGTAGTACCTTCTATGTGTTAAGAGGTGTATCTGCATTAGCTCATTTAATCCTCATAGTAACAAATATTTATGTGGGTTTGGGGTTTTTATTATATTCATTTCGCAGATGAAAAATTGGAGTCTTAAAAAGGTTAAGTGTCAAATACATGTTTAGATCATGGTTCATCTGTTTCTGAATTTCAATTTTGTATCCAGTACATTTTACGCTTCCCATAGTTTAGAAATAATTTCTACAACTATTTGGATGATTTCTTTGATTTAGTTTAATTTCTATGATGTCTCCAAGGACTCCAAGTCATATTTCAAATTACACAAGTTTTTATTAGACATATAGTAAAATATACTTTATGCTCACAGCCAAATCTGTCCAGATGTAGCATACTGGTGACATCCTATGAATGATATGAACACCAGGTTGTCATCAGGCTCTCCCTTTAACATTCAATATTTCCTTTGTGAATTGAAATGAAAATACAGAATCATGATGGTTTGGTTGATAAAATGCTAAGCCTTTTGAATGCAGGGCTTCATCTAGCCAGAAGTGTATATAAATAATTGTAAAATATAAGCCTAGAGACTTGAATCCAGAAAGATCAGAGACAAGTTTGCTAGATTGTCTCCTTTCAGAAACCACAGCCTTTGACTTTTTAATTCTATTCATGGATGTATCTTCAGGTCTTACATGCAAAGTGATAGAAATCATAAGAATGATACTCTTAAAACAAACTTATGGTTATCAAAGGGGAAGTGTGGGGAGGAGGAAGAAATTAGGACCTTGGGATTAACATACACACACTACTATATATAAAATAGATAATCAACAAGGACCTACTGTACAGCACAGGAAACTACTCGATATTCTGTAATAATCTATATGGGAAAAGAATCTGAAAAAGAATGAATATATGTGTATGTATAACTGAATCATTACACTGTACACCTGATATGGCAAACCCAATAGAGTATTGTAAAGTTAAATTTAAAAATAAATAAATAAATAAATTTATTTTTAAAAAAAAGAACAACAACAACAAAAAAAAACCAACTATACTTCAAAAGATTTATTTTAAAAAAGAACTATATTCTTGAATTAATCTAAGGATAACTTAGTAAATCTTCACTGGCATATGCATTATGTCAGTATTACAGATAATTCTGAAAATAATTTAATGATTCATTTTGGCCCAATAATTATATTTTAATATTTAAAACTTTAAAAGTTAGAGTGAAGGATGTTGACAAGGTTGTTACTAACATTTTTGAATAAAAAATTTTATCTAGAATTCAGTTTCACAATTTGTGTCTGAGAACAGTGGGACATGAAACTATGAACTATTCTACTTCTCTCACAGTACTCTATGATTGGCAAAACATTTAAACTTCTCTTCAAATATATCCCACTGATAAAATTTTTGTGAGATGACAGATTTCTTTGTATATCAGTTGAGAAAATAAACCCTATGGGGCTAAACAAATTTCTTTAAAGTCAACAGTGAACATAGGTCATGCTACAAAAATTGTTAAGTTTACATTATAGTGTGTTATGAAAATTCATCAGCATTATGTTGGTTGCTATTTTCAATACTGGCTCTGTATCTGCCTGTTTCTATCTAGCTATTGAGTACCATAGATTCTCTTGTTTACCAATGTCATAGTTTAAACTTTTGACAGATGGATCTGATGTTGAATTGTTGGCTTCTGTGCACAGGTGATGAACTGAATTTTGGTGCTGGAGTTTGGGGTGCAACAGAAAAGATTTTTTTTTTTTTTTTTTTTTTTTTTNTTTCCATTGTTTCCCCATCTATTTCCCATGAAGTGATGGGACCGGATGCCATGATCTTCGTTTTCTGAATGTTGAGCTTTAAGCCAACTTTTTCGCTTTCCTCTTTCACTTTCATCAAGAAGCTCTTTAGTTCTTCTTCACTTTCTGCCATAAGGGTGGTGTCATCTGCATATCTGAGTTTATTGATATCTCTCCTGGCAATCTTGATTCCAGCTTGTGTTTCTTCCAGTCTAGCATTTCTCATGATGTCCTCTGCATAGAAGTTAAATAAGCAGGGTGACAATATACAGCCTTGACGTACTCCTTTTCCTATTTGGAACCAGTCTGTTGTTCCGTGTCCAGTTCTAACTGTTGCTTCCTGACCTGCATACAGATTTCTCAAGAGGCAGGTTAGGTGGTCTGGTGTTCCCATCTCTTTCAGAATTTTCCAGTTTATTGTGATCAAAATGCCTAAACTATGATCATCTAAGAGCTTCTTCCTGATTTTCACTCTAATTCTAGAGTAGGCCCATTTCAAATGAATCTTCACATGGTGGAATGAAATCTACTGAGGACAGTTAGAGATTCAGTAAACATTTATTTTGTACTTTTCGCTTCACGTCAGGTAAGAACACATGAAATTAATGCTTGAAAGCCCTTTTAGGCTAGTGAACACAACTGGCAGGCAACTGGTATGTATGGAGCAATTAATAGTTTTCTATATTCTTGCTTGAATATATGAGCTGAGGGAATTGCTCTCTAAAGTTGACTAAAGTTATATTTTGTTAGAGTACTTTATTCCTTTCCCTCTTTAGAAATATATCCAAGTTCTCTTCAGAGTTTGATGAGGACTCTCCCATGGAAGTCTGATCAAGAACTTCATCTTGAGCATACTTTTAGCAAGCAAGATCTGACAAGCTTTGTTTGTAGTAAACACATTTTTAAGATGTTCTTTTTTAGAGAAGTTTTAGGTTCACAGCAAAATTGAGAGAAAGAGAAATTCCCCATATACCCTCCTCACCCATATGCATTAGCTTTCCCCATTATCAACATATTCTATTATCTGATGTACCACAGCTTATTTATCAGTTCATCTACTGAGGGACAACTTGGTTGCTTCTAGTTTTTGGCAATTATGGATCAAGCTGCTATAAACATCCTTATGCATATCTTTGTGTGTACATAAGTTTACAGCAGCTTTATTTATAGTTGCCAAAACTTGGAAGCAACCAAGATGTCCTTTAGTAGGTGACTGGATAAATAAACTGTGGTAATTTAAATTTAAATTACACGAAGCAAATTGTTACTTTTCTAAATATATGATTATTATCATACCAGATATGCCAGCTTAAATTACATCCATTTTCTTTCTCATTTCTCAGCCCTAAAGCTAAAAATTATTTGTTTCAAAGGATGCATGAAGGGTGAGAAAATTCTGGATAAAAACTGATAACAACAAAAAGAGTACAGAAAAAAAAAAGTGGTTTCTGAGTAGCTCACATGCCTCTGTATGGATATATAAGAATCCATGACTGGGAATGATTAGATGAAGAGGGATGAAGACAGAAGTCAATTATTAGGCACCTTAAAAGCTGTGTGAAGAAGTCTGAGCCATATTCTGAAGGGGACCAACAGGCACTGTGTAGTTACCTCTTAACTGGTCCAGTTGATTTGTAAACTTGATACTTAAAGAAATCACTTACATAAAATAATCCTAAAAATAACTCCATATTTTGTCTATGATTAAATATTTAATGAATGGCTACTGTCACAGGCTTAAATAATTCAAATTATTCACTTCCTAATCCCTGGAACCTGTAAACATAACTTTACATGGCAAAAGATGGGATTAAGTTAAATATCTTGAGAGACAGAGCTTGCCCTCTTTATAAGAGAGAATCAGAAGGAGTTTACACACATAAACACACATACACACAAACACACAAAGAAGGTGACGTGAAGATGAGGCAAAAATTGTAGTGACATGGCCATAAACCAAGGAGGAGTAGCAATAAAAGTGAAAAAAGGCAAATAAAGTGAATGTCATTTTTATGTCACATTTAAAAAATGGGTAAGATGGTAAGTTTTATGTCACGTGCATTTCACCACCTTTTGGTTGTTTTTATTAACTCTTGCAATGTGATAATTCAGAACAGACATATTCAGCATCCAGTGGTTTTCTCTGTGTAATTCCTTGTAAAGAATATTGTTTATCACACAGGGAACTAAGACAGAGGACTATGCCAATGCTGAGAAACTTTTTCTGGGAAGCCACAGTGGGAAAAGCTAGTGGGATTAAGACTTCCTGTGGTCAAGCAGGATACTTGAGAAGGGAAATACTGGCTAGAGAGAGAGTCATCTGATTTAAACTCAGTTATTCTCAACTGCAGCAATATTGACCACCAGGAACATCTGGCAATGTCTGGAGACATTTTTGGTTGACACAACTGGGAAGTTGCTACTGGAATCTAATGAGTAGAGGTCAAAGATACTGCTAAACATCTACAAAACAGCTACACTCAACCTCACGGCAAAGAACTGTCTAGCCCAAAATCTCAATGGTGCTTAGGCTGAGAAACTTTGACACAGATGGAGATTGTAAATGCATTTAGAGGTTCATATGTAGATATAATAAAAAGCTAAATATCAAAAATATTAATATTAGTTTTTAAATAAAGGGTTATCTGGCAAAAGACAACATAAAAAGGTGTACTTATTAAGGGTCTAATGTGTGTCACGTTTTGTTCTAGCTTCTGGAGTCCCAGGATCCAATGGGACAGATTTCTCGTCCTCATGGAATTTATGTTCTATCACTTCATGGGAAATAGACGGGGAAACAGTGGAAACAGTGTCAGACTTTATTTGGGGGGGCTCCAAAATCACTGTAGATGGTGACTGCAGCCATGAAATTCGAAGACGCTTACTCCTTGGAAGAAAAGTTATTATCAACCTAGATAGCATATTGAAAAGCAGAGACATTACTTTGCCAATTAAGGTCTGTCTAGTCAAGGCTATGGTTTTTCCTGTGGTCATGTATGGATGTGAGAGTTGGACTGTGAAGAAGGCTGAGTGCCGAAGAATTGATGCTTTTGAACTGTGGTGTTGGAGAAGACTCTTGAGAGTCCCTTGGACAGCAANGGTTTTTCCAGTGGTCATGTATGGATGTGAGAGTTGGACTGTGAAGAAGGCTGAGTGCTGAAGAATTGATGCTTTTGAACTGTGGTGTTGGAGAAGACTCTTCAGAGTCCCTTGGGCTGCAAGGAGATCCAACCAGTCCATTCTGAAGGAGATCAGCCCTGGGATTTCTTTGGAAGGAATGATGCTAAAGCTGAAACTCCAGTACTTTGGCCACTTCATGTGAAGAGTTGACTCATTGAGAAAGACTCTGATGCTGGGAGGGGTTGGGGGCAGGAGGAGAAGGGGACGACAGAGGATGAGATGGCTGGATGACATCACCTACTCGATGGACGTTAGTTTGAATGAACTCCGGGAGTTGGTGATGGACAGGGAGGCCTGGCATGCTGCAATTCATGGAGTCGCAAAGAGTTGGACATGACTGAGAGACTGAACTGAACTGAACTGAGCTGAAGCACATATAAGAGTGATATGACCTATTTTTTTCTTTCCTCATTATATTGTTGTTCTTTTTAGGAACCTTTCATCATATTACCATTTTTCTTTGACACAAAAAAGCAAATCGAAGTGAAAATAATATCTCAGACTAGCAAATCCTAAATATTGTATTTTTAATGTTTATTATTATTTTATTGATCATATATGAGCATTTTTTTACTTTTGCCATTTTACAAGTAATTCATGCTGTTTTACTTTATTTTTCTTTACTTCATTTTACTTTACAATACTCTATTGGCTTTGCCATACATCGACATGAATCTACCACAGGTGTACACAAGCTCCCAATCCTGAATCCGCCTCCCACCTCCCACCCCACAACGTCTCTCTGGATCATCCCCGTGCACNACTTTATTTTACTTTACAATACTCTATTGGCTTTGCCATACATCGACATGAATCCACCACAGGTGTACACGAGCTCCCAATCCTGAATCCCCCTCCCACCTCCCACCCCACAACGTCTCTCTGGATCATCCCCGTGCACCAGCCCCAAGCATCCTGCATCCTGCATCGAACATAGACTGGCACCTCGTTTCTTACATGATAGTATACATGCTTCAATGCCATTCTCCCAAATCATCCCACCCTCTCCCTCTCCCTCAGAGGCCAAAAGTCCGTTCTATATGTCTGTGTCTCTTTTGTTGTCTCACATACAGGGTCATCATTACTATCTTTCTAAATTCCATATATATGTGACAGTATACTGTATTGGTGTTTTTCTTTCTGGCTTACTTCACACAATGGAGTATTACTCAGCCATTAAAAAGAATAAATTTGAATCAGTTCTAATGAGATGGATCAAACTGGAGCCGATTATACAGAGAGGAGTCTTGTAGCAATGGTTCAAGGGTGGAGTTGCTGACAAGGATGAGGGTGTGTGCAGGGCCTGCACTCCTTTAATTTGGCCTCAGGTTGTCTCAGGACGAGCTCCTCTGCTTCCTTAAGTCTGGTCTCAGATGGCCTCTTCTCTTGTCTTTGTATCTCTTCCTTTCTCTGATTAGCAACTGTTTTGAGTCTGCCCTTAAGAATTCAGGGAAGGTCAGGGAGGCTGGAGTCTACTCCCTATAAATAAGAAACAGGGGACATAGAGAGGCTTCCATGCCTAGGAACCCCACAGGGTCCTGCTCAGTTTCAGATATAATTGACCCAGCTCACTTTTTGATGTCAGGACTTAGATCTCCCCTGGCAAATGTGGTCTGTACTGAGATCATAGCATGTGGCAAGGTGGACTGTTGACAGTCCCACAGCAGAGGGGAACTCTCCTCTCTGCATCACCAGAACAGCCCTGGGTCTGGCTACCTAGTGTTTCCAGAATTTTTTCAGATTTCACTGCAAACTTGCAATAAAGCTCAAATTTTATTTGAGCCAGTTGAGTAGGCTTGTGTCCCTTGTAAAGAAGGAGCTACTGCACAACAGATGCTACCAACCTTATCAAAAAAATTTCACATCCACTGTTTATGTCTTAAAATATATAGTGAACTAAAACATATTATGAAAAATTATCTTTTGAGGAACAAGGTAAAAATTAAAATAAAATACTCCACTTCTATGAAGAGAGACAACAATTCCAACATGCATGAAAGGAACAAATAAGGACACACTAAGAAGTACAATGGAGAAGGCAATGGCACCCCACTCCAGTACTCTTACTTGGGAAATCCCATGGACAGAGGAGCCTTGTAGGCTGCAGTCCATGGGGTTGCGAAGAGTCAGACATGACTGAGCAACTTCACTTTCACTTTTCACTTTCCTGCATTGGAGAAAGAAATGGCAACCAACTCCAGTATTCTTGCCTGGAGAATCCCAGGGACAGGGGAGCCTGGTGGGCTGCTGCCTATGGGGTCGCACAGAGTCGGACACGACTGAAGTGACAGCAGTAGCAAGTACAAAAAGCGAGGGAAGAGAAAAGGGCAAACAGATTTTTTTCCACTTTGTTTTGATATCCCAGAGATTTAGGTGTCAAATGGAACTTAAGTTTCTCTAAATTAAAACACAACATGGCAGTTAAGTGGGTTTCTGTGAGGCTAGACTGCTTAGCCCACATCAAGCTTGGGCTAAATTTCGCTGAATGACCTAGGAAACTAACCTCTCTGTGCCTCAGTTTCTCATCCTTAAATTTGGTAGAATAACCTTCATTTTTTAACTAATTATCTTAGCTCTTTTGAAAATAGACTAAGACTATTTTATGTATTCATAATAAATAAACAAATATATAGCTCCAGAGGCATTTATTATATATTCTTGATTGGACAAAGATAGGGTAATAACCCTGGATAAGTTTGTGATCTGACTAGGGAGTCTGAAAGCAAGGAGACTAAAGCTTCTTTCTCAATTGCCCAAAGCATTATAGACCCTCTACAGCCCAGTTTGGGGACTTGCAGTAATCCTAGACCATAGCACAGTTCTCCTTTCTCCACCAGGAAATCTTATAATCTCAAACATTTTATTCCTTTTCCACCGAGGAATATCTACCTAAATGTCCAATATGCCCTGGGACTGAATAGCACCTACGCTAAAAGTGTGTACAGCAATTCATGACAGGCAGCAATTTTACCTTTGTCTCAAGATCTTGTTTTGGCGGGTGCTACGAATCTATTACCTAGAATTGCATGGATGCCTGACCCTGACCTGCTAATTTTGTCAGCCTGTAGCGTTCTGAGCTCTAAATCCCTGCCTGTGTTCCTCACCAGTTTGACTGGTAAATATGCAACTCTTGGTTCTTTCCTGGCTGCTTAGGTTCAATCTTAATACTTTGATCCCTTAAGGGAGGTACTTGGTGTCCTCTAACTCAAGTGGTTTCAAACATCCAGAGTTTACTGTCTGGATTTCAGCTGTTCTTCCATCAGCTGTGTTTCTTTGCCTAACCTTTTGGGCAGGTTGACTTGGTTCCGGGCTCTGGGTTCCTGCCACCCACAGTCTTGGCATATCACATCCAACTCTTTGAGAACATCAGACGAGGTGAGTATCAGGACAGGAGCTAGAACTAACATTTACAGACTGACTACTAAATTTAGGAGCTACACTAGATATTATAAATGTGCACGGAAGTGTGTGTGTGTGTATATTTAATCCTTGTTAAAAACCACGATATAAAAATTAGTAGCCCCATCTTGCAAATGAAAAAACTGAGGCCCAGAAATCATACATAAATTTTGAGAAACTGCACACAGTCATTGGACAGGGAATTTTGCCTCCTCGTCACCATTGAACACAATTGCATCTATGGCACACCATTAGTAGTTGGATGTTTGCCTTCATCCTTGGCTTGCTTTCTTTCACTTGTTTGTGGAAAGAACTGCCTGTGTGGTTATTTATTTTTTTTCCTAAATAAACCTTGGCTATTAAAAACAATCAGAGTTTCCTGGAACCAGCCATTCACTGCAACTCATGTAATACAGATTCTTCCTGCCCTTCTTGACTTTCATTTGAGCCAGAATGGAAAACAGCATAGTGGTTAATATACAGGTCTGGGGGCTAGACATGTGTGAGGTCAAGTTCTGGCACCTGGGCTCACTGGTGTGTACCCTGGGACTAACTGCTTAACATCTATGAGACTGTACACATGGAGCTTTGCATAGGACCTGAAATGGATGAAGATGAAGTTCTCGATAAAACTACATACTGTTGTGCTACTAATTCATAATTATTACCTATCATCATGGTCTTCCAATGTGAAAGTGAACGCATCAGTGCTCAGTTGTGTCCATCTCTTTGTGACTCCCGTGGACTGTAGTCTGCCAGGTTCCTCTGTCCATGGAATTCTCCAGGCAAGAATACTGGAGTAATTGCTATTTCCTTCTCCAGGGATCTTCCTGACCCAGGGATCAAACCCGGATCTCACACATCATAGGTACATTCTTTACCATCTGAGACACAGGGAAGCCTAGTCCACCTTCCCAATCCTGTATTCTAAATTGACATCAAGCAAGGAGTAGGGCATAAAGATTTGGAAAACCAGTTCTCTCTTTTCTTCAACATTCTATTCCACTGTCTTTCAAGAGAAGAAAACACAAGGGGTTGGAAGATTTAAATCTTAGGAAGGAGGAAAAGATGTTCACATTCCAGTTATTTTCTGATAATTCAATTGATTTTTTATAGTAAGTCATGTCTTGAAACTAGAAAGTTAATGGAGTTACCGTACAGAAGTTGCATGAAAGTAGATTAATGAATGGAAAGTGAGCTAGAATTTACTAGTGAAATGCAGAAACTTTCCATCTGGATCCCTGATACAAATCTGGTCATGTTGTTACACTACTTCTTACCATAATATTTGTAACAGCAAAGCTGAGGGTACTCTGTATTCCATGATCTTCAGGCAGATACTAGCTCAAAAATAGCTTTAGAAAATAGAGTGTATATCCTCTTAATGACTAACTCCAAATAAGCTCTTGAAGTACTTTAGTCCTATATTTGCTCATCTAAAATACTATATTATTTTCTTATATTGACTGCCTACAGCTTCATCAATGAATAGTGAGTACAAAACATTGATAAACAATTTTAAGTGCAAGTTAGTTGAGCTGTATTTCCATCATCCCAGTATTACAAGATCTTAAGCAGGTTGCTTATTGTCTTTGTATTCTGGCCTGGAGAATTCCACGGACTTTATAGTCCATGGGGGTCACAAAGAGTCGGACACAACTGAGAGACTTTCACTTTCACTTTAATGTCTCTGACATCTGTTTTTGTCCTCCATAAAATAAGCATCATCTTTGTATTTATTAAAGTATAATTGACATACAATATCATGTTAGTTTTAGGTGTACATCACAGGGATTTGTTTTATGTATTTTTAAAAATTTTATCAGAGTAAAAGATTTGATTTACATTGTTGTGTTAGCTCCTGATGTTCTCAGTCACTCAGTTGTGTCCAACTGTTTGCTGCCCCATAGAATGTAGGCTCCTCTGCCCATGATATTTTCCAGGCAAGAATACTGGTGTAGGGTGCCACTGTCTATTCCCAGGGATCTTCCCAACCCAGGGATTGGACCCACGTTTCTTGCATCTCCTGCAGTGGCAGGCAGATTCTTTAACAGTAGCACCACCTAGGAAAGTAATTCAGTTATACATGTACATATATTTATTCTTTTTTAAGATTCTTTTCTCATATAGGTTATCACAGAATACTGAGCAGATTTCCCAGTGCTATCCCTTAGGTCCTTGTTGGTTATCTTCATACATGTAGTAGTATGTGCATGTTCATCCCAAGCTTCTGATTTATAGCTACCTGTTATGTTTCCTCTTTGGTAACCGTAAGTTTGTTTTCTACATCTGTTAGTCTCTTTCTGTTTTGTATATAAGTTAATTTGCTTCTTTAAAAAAAAAAATTAGGTTCCACATGAGTGTCATCATGTATTAGTTGTCTTTCTTTGTACGTACTTTTTGAAATTGTCAACACAATAACTCTAGTTACTATTATCAATAACAAAGTTGAAAGTGAAGTGAAGTCGCTCAGCCGTGTCTGACTCTTTGCGACCCCCGGACTGTAGCCTACCAGTCTTCTCCATCCATGGGATTCTCCAGGCAAGAATACTGGAGTGGGTTACCATTTCCTTCTCCAGGGAATCTTTCCGACCCAGGGATCAAACCCGGGTCTCTCACGTTGGAGGCAGACGCTTTAACCTCTGAGCCACCAGGGAAGCCCATAACAAAGTTAATACAACATTACTGACTATATTCCTGATGATGTATTATATCCCTACAATTTTTTTATTTTATAATTGGGAAAGTGTACCCCTTCATGATTACCTATTTTTTAAACCTGTTCCCCCCTGGCCTGGGCACTGCCAATTTTTTTTTTTTTTCTGCATCCATAAGTTTCTTTCTGATTTTCATTTGTTTTGGCTTTTAGATTCCACCTGTAAGTTAAATCACACGGTATTTTTTTTTCCATGTCTGACAGCATAATACCCTGTAGGTTCATTCATGTCATAAACGGCAAGATCTCAATCTTTTTCATGGTCAAATAATATTTCACTGTATATATTTACCACATCTTTTTTATCCATTCAACTATCAATGGACATTTAGGTTGTTTCCATATCTTGGATATGGTAAATAATGCTGCAGGGAACAAAGGGTGCACATATCTTTTCAAGTTAGTATTTTCATTTTCTTTAGTAAATATCCAGCGGTAGGATTGCTTGATACTATCATAGTTTTGGGCTTCCTTGTGGCTCAGTTGTAAAGAATCCACCTGCAATCCAGGAGACATGGATTCAATTCCTGGGTCAGGAAGATCCCTTGAAGGAGGGCATGGCAACCTACTCCAGTGTTCTGGGCTGGAGAATTCCATGGACAAAGGAGCCTGGTGGGCTACGGTCCATAAGATCGCAAAGAGTCAGATACAACTGAAGCAACTAAGTGCCCAGCATACACATCCCTCACATGTAGTCAAAGTCCTGTTATTACACTGGGTATTGGGATGAGTGAAACTTCAGGCAAGGCCTCTGAGAGAGGGATTTCAGCTTCCTTTAGCACTTTGGGACACTTAGATGTTAGGACCTTGGTTTTCCTAAGTCAGATGTATTGGGGGCTTACCTCTTCAGTGTTGATCTCAAGGAGTAGGGGGCCTTAACCTTGTGCTTCTCCAGGAACAATGCTTTTCAGGTAAGATTTCCCGCTATTGGTGCTGAGTCGGGGGAGAAAAGGGGAGTTAGTGAGAGCAGTTCTCTCCCTCTACTACCCATTTTGATGTGGTCATTTTTTATCTTTCACTGGATAGCAGGTGTTTAGCTAATCCTCATGTTCATTTCAGAAGAAACTGATCTATATGTAGCATATATTTGTTATGTCCATGGGAGAAGGTAAGTTTCTACACCACTATCTTGAACTTGCCCCTAAAATAAGTATCTTAATGGCATAATTCGTGTGGTTTTGCCATTAACAAATCACTCTCCCGTGCATTATCTCAGTTCAAATAACAGTTCTCTCCTCACTACCTCCTTAAGTTGCTGTGGAAATAAAGCAGTTATTAGGTATAAAAAGCTTTTGAAATGTTAAAGAAGCTGGTCAAATGCATTCAGTAATAATGGTTTCACAGTGTAACTAGAAAATACTCCATAGAAGACCCATGCTTCCATTGTTTAAGCACACATGGCTCTCAAACCATGAACACAGACATCCACTGGCTTTTTTCACTAGTGAGCAGAAAATGGCAACCCACTCTAGCCCTCTTGCCTGGAGAATCCTGCAGAAGAGGACCTGGAGGCTACAGTCCACAGGGTTGCAAGAGTCAGACATATATGAAGCTACTGATCATGCAGGAACATTTAACCCGCATTAGCCCTCTGCATCAGAAGGCAAGGCAGCCAGTGGAGGACAGCCTCACCAGCTCCACGCCGAATGAAGCCTCTGATGGGCTCCTTCCAAACAAGGACAGTTTATAGATGCTATTCCAAGAAACCCACACAATGCAGAAGTGTTTTTCCTTTCACACTTCCCACTGGTATAGTAAATAGTAACTTCCTGCCAACCATTCATAAACTTCTATGCCACACACATCTAAAGTACCTATTTTGAGATATTATAAGAAAACGCAATTTTTAAAACATCGCAGTGTTTTTCAATTCTCACTTTTCTCTGTAAGCTCATGATTTAAAAGCATTTGCATAATGAAAAAGGCATTTGAAAAGCACATAATTATGAGCAGTTTTTGAAAAAAAGGCAGAAGATGTAATTGAAAACTCCTATTCTTATGAAAGCAGCAATCTATTTTTGCAAATTTAAAAACTTTGCAGATCTAAAAAAAATCTTTTAAACATGCAGTGGAGCAGTCTTAGTAGTTGATGACAATTTCTGCCAGGATTACATGAGTTACTGGCCTACTTTCTATTTATTGTCATCTTTAATGTATTTTAAAATTAATGAATATAAATTGTTACAATGAAGAAATATACAGATAAGATTATTTAAATTAGTCGATTTTATGCTGCTTAAAAAATGGAGTTGTATGGGGTTTTTAAAATTAAATTATTTTCTATTGAAGGATAATTGCTTTACAGAATTTTGGTGATTTCTGTCAAACTTCAACAAGAATCAGCCATAGGTATACATATATCCCCTCCCTTTAGAAACTCCCTCCCATCTTTCTCCCCATCACACCCCTCTAGGTTGATACAGAGCCCTTATTTATTTAAATTAGTCAGTTTTATGCTGTTTAAAAATAAATGATATAGTATTTTTAAAGTGCAATAATATACAATATATATAACAAGTTTATAAATAGATCCCAGTCTTCATAGATATCAGAATATTAATGGTGAAAATTTATCAACTATTTTGTCAACTTCTAAGAGCTTTCAGTGAAACCTATCAACTGCTAAACACCAACTTATGAGGACTTTAAAAATATTTATTAAAGTCCCTTTATTACTTTCAGTATACATGCAATATAGAACAATAATAGTGAAAATATGTAAAAAAAATGTTCTGAATTTGAAGCACATGATTATTGACTCCATTGCTCTTGTCTAAATATAGCAGAAGGCCCAGACTACCTAGAATTGCTTTTCTGAAAGCTTACAGATAATAAATGCTATCAGTAGAAGTCACCATTATATTTAGAGTCAAAAGATGTATTCTGTACTTCTAACGTAAGTAGATCTATTTAAATCTGAAGATAGTGTTAAATTTTATATTTTAGGGGAACTCTCACAAATACATAACAGATTTAAGCATTCAGTTCAGTTCAGTCACTCAGTTGAGTCCGACTCTTTGTGACTCCATGAACCTCAGTAAGCCAGGCCTCCCTGTCTATCACCAACTTGGAGTCCACACAAACCCACGTCCATCAAGTTGGTGATGCCATACAACCATCTCATCCTCTGTCATCCCCTTTTCCTCTGCCCTCAATCTTTCCCAGCATCAGGGTCTTTTCAAATGAGTCAGCTCTTCACATCAGGTGGCCAAAGTATTGGAGTTTCAGCTTCAACATCAGTCCCTCCAATGAACACCCAGGACTGATCTCCTTTAGGATGGACTGGTTGGATCTCCTTGCAGTCCATGGGACTCTCAAGAGTCTTCTCCAACACAACAGTTCAAAATCATTAATTCTTCAGCACTCAGCTTTTTTTTTATAGTCCAATTCTCACATCCATGCATGACCACTGGAAAAACCATAGCCTTGACTAGATGGACCTTTGTTGGCAAAGTAATATCTCTGTTTTTCAATATGCTATCTAGGTTGGTCATAACTTGCCTTCCAAGGAATAAGCGTCTGTTAATTTCATGGCTGTAATCACCATCTGCAGTGATTTTGGAGCCCAGGAAAATGAAGTCTGACACTGTTTCCCCATCTATTTCCAATGAAGTGATGGGACCAGATGCCAATCATAGTTTTCTGAATGTTGAGCTTTAAGCCAACTTTTTCGCTCTCTTCTTTCACTTTCATCAAGAGGCTCTTAGTTCTTCTTCACTTTCTGCCATAAAGGTGGTGTTATCTGCTTATCTGAGGTTATTGAGATTTCTCCTGGCAATCTTGATTCCAGCTTGTGTTTCCTCCAGTCCAGNATTAGCCTTTGCCCTGCTCCATTCTGTATCCCAAAGCCAAGTTTGCCTGTTCTTCCAGGTGTTTCCCGACTTCCTACTTTTGCATTCCAGTCCCCTATAATGAAAAGGACATCTTTTTTGCGTGTTAGTAAAACTAACCATCCCCCCCCCCAAAAAAAAAAGATTTAAGCATTAGAAAACTTTATTTATTTGCAATCCGGGAAGTTTTTCATTTTCCTTCCTTAATTTTCAACAGATAAGTAAAGTAAAATACTGTTTAAAAGTTAAACAGTTAAATATAAATGATGTTTCTTTTATAAGAAAGAGAATAGAATGCATTTGGAGTTGATAAAATTATGTTACAGAAATGTTTAAAAGCTAATTTTAACTAATTAACTGCTGTATTCTAAAATGGGTAGGAGACAAAAAAAAAAATGGATTTCTAGCTACAAATTCATTATTCCTTAAGGAAACTCAAACATTCTCTTCTTATTTTACATCTTTTTTATGAGCATTTTATCAATTTCATAACTTCAATTAACACCTTTTATTCAGTTCAAGCTATTTTTCTCATTTCAAGGCTCACTTAAACTCCTCCTGTTAGAGGCCCAGTAGTAGCTAAAACTCATCTTCTTCCGCATAAGTGTAACCTTCTAGCCAACCAGAAATCTAATTTTGGAATTAACCTAAACTGTTTTCATTTCTTGCCATGTTCAATAATGCTATCTTGATTTATACTTCTCAAATCTAGCTCATGTTTAGGCTCTTAATTTGTCTTGCATGAACTCTCAGAGAAAATTACATAAGCTGAGCCCTGTGATAACTTGTTGTTGTTCAGTTCCTAAGTTGTGCCTGACTCTTTGCTGCCTGGACTGCAGCAAGCCAGGCTTCCCTGTCCTTCACTATTTCCCTAAGTTTGCTCATACTCATGTCCATTGTGTCAGTGATATCACCTAACCATCTCATCCTCTGTCGACTCCTCTTCCTCTTACCCTCAATCTAACCCAGAATCAGAATCAGTGAGGACAATCAACCATTTCATCCTCTGTTACCCTCTTCTCCTCTTGCCCTCAATCTTTCCCAGCATCAGGGTCTTTTCCAATGAGTTGGCTCTTCACATCAGGTGGCCAAAGTATTGGAGCTTCACCTTAGCAGCCATCAGATGGAAGGATGGAAGGAGGAAATAGTTTCTCACTGTGAGATTGCCCACAAATGTCTGTCTAAGCTCGGGAAGAAAGCACATTCCATTTAAAGAGTGAAAGTAGTGGTGAAGCCAAGAGATAAAGGATGAACTGAGAAGAGTTCATACATTCCCAAAGCTCAGGAGTATTATTGTTTTCACTTCCGAATATCTAATGCCTAGATAGCATTTCAGAGAAGGCAGTGGCACCCCCCTCCAGTACTCTTGCCTGGAAAATCCCATGGATGGAGGAGCCTGGTGGGCTGCAGTCCATGGGATTGCTACAAGTCAGACATGACTGAGCGACTTCACTTTCACTTTTCACTTTCATGCATTGGAGAAGGAAATGGCAACCCACTCCAGTGTTCTTGCCTGAAGAATCCCAGGGACAGGGGAGCCTGGTGGGCTACTGTCTATGGGGTCGCACAGAGTCGGACACAACTGAGGCGACTTAGCAGCAGATAGCATTTGGCATTTTGTGGGCATTCAGTACACATTTGTTATACTAATGAAGAAAAAAATAAATTCAAGAGCTAAAAGACTTCAGAGGGCTTTTCAGGCTTTATTCATATTTGGATATTCTTCAAAGGGTAATGAGAAGCCATTAAAAGATCTTAAGCTGCAGAATGAAATAATCAGATCTACATTTTAGAAATATCATTCTAGTTACTGTTTGAAGGATAGATGGAAGAAGCATGAGGAAGGAGAATAATTGAGAGAACATTTTACTAGTCAGGGGGATATGCTAGAGGCCTGAATTAGGAAGCTAAAATAAGAATTAGAGTAAGTAGATATCTGAGAGAGGTTGAGGAGATTAGTCCCTAGGTCTTGGAGATTAATGAAGTAATTGAAGATAGGTTATAGAAGAGAGAGAGCAATCAAGGATGGATTTATTGCTTTGACAACTAGCTGAAAGATTATTGTAACATGAAACATGGGAGAAGAAAAAAGGTTGTTTTTTGTTTTTCAAAGGTGTGCATTACAGCATTGGACAGAGATATATTAAATGTGATATGTCAGAAAGACATGTCTAGAAAGCAGATTTGGATATATGGCTCTGGCACTCAGGAAAGCAATGTCAGATACAAAGATGAAATCAAGACAGTCAGCGAGACTCCAGAAAAAAAGTGAAAGAGAGAAAGAAAGCAAGCTATATGCTATTAAAGTAATAGAAAGCATTACAATAAGAGGCACAGTCAGCAAAGGATATCAAGAAAAATGCCTGCTTATTCTGCAGCAAGTAGGTTGCAGTTTTCGTGAAAAAAAGTTTCAACAGAGTTCTTCATGTGGGATCTGGGATCCAGATAACAGTTAGTTGAAAAGTAAGTGGGAGTTGAGAAAGTGAGGAAATAATGCATGTGAACAACCCCTTCAAAATTTTGCCTTTATGTGAGACAACAAAAGAGACACAGACTTATAGAACGGACTTTTGGCCTCTGAGGGAGAGGGAAAGGGAGAGGGTGGGATGATTTGGGAGAATGGCATTGAAGCATGTATGCTATCATGTAAGAAACAAGGCACTGGTCTATGTTCGAAGCAGGATGCTTGGGGCTGGTGCACAGGGATGATCCAGAGAAATGTTGTGGAATGGGAGGTGGGAGGGGGATTCAGGATTGGGAGCTCGTGTACACCTGTGGTGGATTCATGTCGATGTATGGCAAAGCCAATAGAGTACTGTAAAGTAAAATAAAGTTAAAAAAAAAAAAGTTTGCCTTTAAAAGGAAAGAGAGATAGAGCAGGTAGAGCCAGAAGACAATGTGAAATCCATTGATGGCTTTGGATTTTTATCTTAAACATAATAAAGACTTGAATGAGTGAGTGAGTGAAAGTCACTCAGTCGTGTCTGACTTTTTGCTACCCCATAGACTGTAGCCCACCTCTGTAGTCTCCTCTGTCCATGGAATTCTCCAGGAAAGAACACTGGAGTGGGTTGCCATTCCCTTCTCCAGGGGATTTTCCTTATCCAGGGATCAAGCCTGGGTCTCCTACATTGCAGACAGATTCTTTGCTGTCTAAGCCACTAGGGAAGCCCAATAAGGACTTAAATATGTTTAAAGGGTCCTGACAAGGAACCAGTAGGTAGCAGTGGTTACAGATTTAGGAGAGAAAAAAGGAAGTAGATAAAGATCTCTAATTAGTCAAGAAGGATGAGGATACAAAAGCCAAAAGATGGCTTAGCTTCTGACAAAAAGGAAGTGGGGACATCTCTCTATAAGAGGAAGAGAGAAGGAAGAAAGGCAGATGGAGGCAAGGAAAGGTAAGACATGCCTTCCTTGTGAAATGTTTCGCTAGGGTTGGGGATTGAGGTAAGGGAGAAGAAAGCTTGATGAAAGTAAGAAAAGTTTGAAATGGCTGTTGTAGAATGGGAAAGGAAGATGAGAGTGAATCTTAGTAAGTGCCTCCTGGACTGCAATTCCATTGAGGTTGAGACCATAAATGTTATAGGACAAATTTGGAATATTGTGTCAATCTTATTTTGGTAGTACTTATCAGCCTGAACATGGTCAGAGGAAAGACATTCATCTAAGTTTATCTAGGGCTGTGATCTCTCCAGGTATGTATGCTAGCAGGGAAATAGGGCAAGATGCTGAAGATGATAACAACAGGGATAAAACTCAGCTTTCAAGCAAGGTACCAAGATTTTTTTTTTTTTTTTAGGGTCATATGAGAAATTGTACAAAGGGAAATTTAGGAGCTTGCCTTCTGGCCACTATGGTGGTGGTGCTTTAGTCACTAAGTCATGTCTGACTCTTAGGACCCCATGCTCCTCTGCCCATAGGATTTCGCAGGCAAGAATACTGGAGTGGGTTGCCATTCCGTACCAAGCTTCAAATATATTATTTCACTCATGAGCTACTGAAAACATATTTTGGGAAACACAATATGTCTCAATTTTGCAAACTAAAAAGTTGAGGATTTCAGAGAGAAGGAATTATATATCAGTGGCTATCAGCTAAGACTCAGTGGAACTAGGGTGCCATAAAAATTAAAACTAAGATCTAGCTGACCTCAAGGCCTAGATACTATACCTCAGTAAAAGTAGTGAGTGGAAAGACTCTTGCCCTGTAAAATTCTATCTTCAAAAGTAGAAACAATTTGAGGTACAAAGAAGCATTAGAACAAGTAAAATGCATAGCTTCAGATTGAGGACATTATTAATTCCAAATGGAATATCATCAAACAATAATATTTGACAGCTGTGTAATACCTTGGAGGATCCAAAGAAGTTTCATAAATTGTATCTCAATAATCAAAACAACTTTATGGAGTATTTTATCATTTCTGTTTTCTGGTTTCCAAGAAGCTAAGGGATTTACACAGCTTACTAATCAATGGATTTTGCCTTTTCATTTGTGTTTCTGAAAGTCCCTAGAAAACTGAAAATTATTACAGATAATTTATTGCAGGTAGAGTAAATCTGATACTTTTTATTATTTCAGTTTTGATACTATCAAGAAAACATATTCAGCATTAAAATATATTGTTTTGAACTCTTGGAGAAAAAACCTGCTTACTTCATACAAATCAGATGGAGTTGTCCCTGGAAAATAGTCCAACATCTCTCTCATGTGGAGATTTGGCTACTTTTCATTCTCTTTCCTTGTAGTGGTCACAACTCAAGATTCTTACAGCTTGTTTCAATTCTGAAAGCATCTGACATAAGCTTACTCACTCCACTAGGTCTTGGGACACGTTCACTGTCTTTTTCACTGGGTAAAGAGAGAAAGATAGAAGTCAGCAAGTTGAGAAAAATAATGTAGATGAAAAGTCCATAGAAAATAATAGAATATTAAATATAAACAGGAAAGAAGGAGCTAGAAGGGAAACAAGTGACCAACATGTTACTCCTTCCACTGCAGGTTTTGGCTTTGTCCACAACTGTTTTTAATTCATTCCCTGTAGGTGGTCTTCTCACCCTTCCCTCTTCCATTTAGAGAAACATTTCTGGTTTCACTAAACCAATAGGTCCAGGCAGATTATCGTAATCCTGTACCCTCCCTTAGAACCAAGACACTTTTGACATATGCTCTTCTCTTAATGCCATTGACATTAAATGCCATTGGTGACAAAGGTCCGTCTAGTCAAAGCTATGGTTTTTCCAGTAGTCAAGTATGGATGTAAGAGTTGGACCATAAAGAAAGCTGAGTGCAGAAGAATTGATGCTTTTGAACTGTGGCGTTGGAGAAGACTCTTGAGAGTCTCTTGGACTGCAAGGAGATCCAACCAGTAAATCCTAAAGGAAATCTTTCCTGAATATTCATTGGAAGGACTGATGCTGAAGCTGAAACTCCAGTATTTTGTTGCCTGATGCGAAGAAGAACTGGCTCATAGGAAAAGACCCTGATGCTGGGAAAGATTGAAGGCAGGAGGAGAAGGGGCTAACAGAGGATGAGATGGCTGGATGGCATCACTGACTCGATGGACATGAGTTTGAGCAATTTCCAGAATTTGGTGAGCGACAGGGAAGCCTGGCATGCTGCAGTCTGTGGGGCTGCAAAGAGTCCAACATGACTGAGGAACTGAATTGAAATGAATGTCATTGAAATGGTTTAAACAAGTATTAAAACAAGGGCTTACAGGACAAATATGATCTAAAAGAATCCTGATAATAATATGTCATTCTGAAGCAAAAATGTGCTGTTGATATTTGGAAAGAAGCAAAATAGAGCATCTAAAAGTAATATTTTGTTATAAATGAGCCATTCCTTGGGTTTAGTGCCCAAATGAAAAACAAATTATGACAAATGAGAAGTTTAAGAGCTTGACAAGTAATGAAGACAAAATCCATAATGTTAAAAATCCACCATCATGTCCACTGCTGGATTATATTTACATGATTTGGGGGTAAAATTGTAGTCTTGATTTAAATAAGAAAGGCTACTGGTGCCTCTACATTGTAAGTTTGTGTGTGTTATGAGAAGAAGAAAGGGGGGGGAAGGAGGAGAGGAGATTGAGGAGGAAAAAGAGAGGGAGAAGGAACAAGGAGGAGAAGAAAAAGCAAGAAGGAGGGGAATAAAAGAGGGAGAACAAAGTGGAGGATGAGGAAGAAGAGGGGAAGTAGACAGGAGGAAGAGGGAAGAGAAGAAATAGGAAAGAAACAAACAAAAAGCACTAACATTTTTTTCATTTTTCTCAGTGAAGTAAGTTTGTTTGTTTACTGCAGAGTGTCTGGTTCCCATAGGGAGGAAAAGGCAGTCTGACTTATTTCAGATGACTGAAGAAAAAAAAAAAAAGTTAAACTCACCATACTTTATATTTTTTAGCCAGAAATTGGGGCCATTTACACAATATAAAGTGCTTTCTTCATGTTTCCATAATCATGTGTGGCCTGTCTCTGTCATGGAAGCTCTCAGAGGTTTAGACAATGCAAACATAGTGGGTTTTGCTAAAGCCAGGCATGCTTTCTCTTATATACTGATGTGAAAATCTGGATCAGTAAAGTTTATTTCTTGTTCATTGAAGATGTTTCCATAACAAAACTATTTATACTTCAGTGTAGAAATCAGTGCTTTGGTTATCTACCTACAGAAATTTCCCTATAAAGGATAAATTAATACAATCAGTAGTATTTACTGTCCACTTTCAGGCATTTGATTTCTAAGTTACTGAGTTATCAACCTTTGTAATGATGATAGTTTAAAGAAGAAAGAATGACTATTTACTATTTCAAACTTTCAGTTCAGTCACTCAGTTGTGTCCGACTCTGTGATCCCATGGACTGTAGCACAGCAGGCCTCCCAACAATTCCCAGAGTTTATTTAAACTCATATCCAGTGCGTTGGTGATGCCATCCAACCATCTCATCCTCTGTTGTCCCCTTCTCCACTCACCTTTAATCTTTCCCAGCATCAAGATTTTTTCAAATGAGTCAGTTAGCATCATGTGGCCAAAGTGCTGTAGTTTCAGCTTCAGCATCAGTCCTTCCAATGAATATTCAGGACTGATTTCCTTTAGGATGGACTGGTTGAATCTCCTTGCAATCCAAGGGACTCTCAAGAGTCTTCTCCAATAACACAACTCAAAAGCATCAATTCTT
>SJYV01003639.1:161648-172828 GCA_006410875.1 Neotragus pygmaeus
TGAAGGAGATCAACCCTGGGATTTCTTTGGAAGAAATGATGCTAAAGCTGAAACTCCACTACTTTGACCACCTCATGAGAGAGTTGACTCATTGGAAAAGACTCTGATGCTGGGAGGGATTGGGGGCAGGAGGAGAAAGGGATGACCGAGGATGAGATGGCTGGATGGCATCACGGACTCAATGGACATGAGTCTGAGTGAACCCTGGGAGATGGTGATGAACAGGGAGGCCTGGCGTGCTGCAATACATGGGGTCGCAAAGAGTCGGACATGACTGAGCGACTAAACTGAACTGAACTGAACTAGCCTTTGATTTTCAGATTTCTCATGTAGATCCTGGCAAATATACAAAATATCCCAAAGGTAAGGCTATTAGTTGTGGTGTTAATTAAATATCTGTCAATAGGAACTGGTTAAGGAATTTATTATACAATCACTCAAAGCAGAACTATGCAGCTCTAAAGAATGAGATAGATGTCTATATCTTGATTGATAGATAGATAGATACAGGCAGCTCTAGAATACACTTAAAGTGAAAAAAATTACTGAATATTATTTATAGACTGACACTATATGTATGAAAAGTGGGTTGTATATGTGTATCCATTTTATTAAATTTTAAAATAAATACCATGGAAATATACAATAAAAAACAATAAAATTTTACTTATGTAGGGATCAGGAGAAAAGGATTAATAGACCAAGGAAGGCAATGGCACCCCACTCCAGTACTCTTGCCTGGAAACTCCCATGGACGGAAGAGCCTGGTAGGCTGCAGTCCATGGGGTCCCTGAGGGTCAGACACGACTGAGCGACTTCACTTTCACTTTTCACTTTCCTGCATTGGAGAAGGAAATGGCAACACACTCCAGTGTCCTTGCCTGGAGAATCCCAGGGACGGGGGAGCCTGGTGGGCTGCCATCTGTGGAGTCGCACAGAGTCGGACATGACTGAAGCAACTTAGCAGCAGCAGCAGCAGACCAAGGAAAGAAGCAAGACTTTATGACTTTTTCCTAGCTTGTCTTAGAGCTAAGTAAATATTTTACATAATTTAAAACTCTACTTCAAAAAAGTGAAATATCTAAACCTGTAAAACATCCTAAAACAACAGCTGTCACTTCCAGTGAATTTCACTTTATGTACCAGCTAACAGAGAGTGAACTGTCTGTTTAGGCTTTCTGCACCCTCAGTTGTAATCATGTGTATTTTCCATGTGTACCTGTAAAACTGTCCTATTATGAGTTAGAAATCAAAGCTTTAAAAAGAAAACTAACCATCATCATCAAAAGAGATTCCTTGCCTCTAGAATGTCTCTTCCTTCATGTGACATTTATCTTGATCATAACACTGTGACTCAAGAATCAACAGAAGGTTTCAATTTGTTTTACAGAGTAAAATAACTCCACCGATTGTGTGTTTCATGGATCTCTTCCAGCTGCTCTGCATCTTCCCAGGTTCAGTTCTCTGCCACTACCCTCCCTGGTTTCCACTTTCTTCCACTTTCTCTTCCATGAGCATCCCACACCGCGGATTCCACTTTGTATCCAGGCCAACAGCTTTCTAACTCTGTCCTCGTCACCACCACTCCATCACAGTTCCATGGTCTATCAATGCCCTCCTTCCCTCCTCCCAACCATAACTTTTCCTTCAGTGAAAAAAACTCCTAATTCAATGCAATCTCTTCATCAAATATTGTTATTACCTCCTATTATTTTTGAAATCAATCCATTACTCAACATTCCTTAGACCCATCAATATAATTTTCACTCAATTAGTACTAACTCTAATCTTTATTTATATCTATATGTTCTACTTATTTTACTACAGAAGCTCCACTGGTACAGAGAATAATTTCTGATGTGTTCCTCAATAGCATCAAATCTACTGTGGGCTGAAGAGTTACCCCAAGGTCACAGAAGTTCTGCTCTTGTGTGATAAAAACCACATCTAGACGTTAATTAGCCAAGGGAATTTGGCTAACTCAACCATCTGGCTGCTAGGAAAGACTGCATCATATTCACAAATTCATTGTTCACCAAAAATGCTATTGAAGCCAGTAGTATAATTAATAAGGAATTCATTTGAATGTGAATAGGAACACAATGACCCAGAAGATGAGAATGGCATGAATATTTTAAAGAAGGTCACTTAGCTGTGCCAAACCTATGTGATTTGAATCCAGCGGTGACGTAAATTAGAGGTGGCATGTCAGGCTGAACATCCAATTTCCTGGCTGGGCTAAATTTTCATCACACATTCAGCAGATGATTCTTCTAATAATATGCACTCAGTAATAAGCATGCCACTTTCTAAACATCTCCCCAGACACTAACGGTTTGACACTCTGGATCAAACACACTATCTGAAGGCTTTTTCTAAGAAAAATCCCATCCTTATGCTGACACCTAAAATATGACATGCTGTTACTAATAATTGTTATAGCTTCTTGCATAATTCTCTCTGTACACTGCCAGTGTTAAGTTGCTTAGACATGTCCAACTCTTTGTGATTCCATGGACTGTAGCCCACCAGGCTCCTCTGTCCATGAGATTCTCCAGGCAAGAATGCTGGAGGGGGTAACCATTCTCTTTCTCTGGGGGATCTTCCTGACTCAGGGATCAATTCCACGTCTCCTGCATTATAGGCAGATTCTTTACCATCTGAGCCACCAGGGAAGAACCTAGTAGGGAGAAACAAGAGTCCTTCCCAAAAGACTTATTTCAATCAAAGACAGAATTGAGGGGAGCACAAAGTGAAATAGTTCAAAAAACAGGATGATTCTTCTTATGACATAAAGAGTGCTCTGTCATTGAAGGGAAGAATATGAAGTAAAAAATGTGAAAAGAATGAAAAATATCAAGAGAAAAGTAGTAAGAGGTATATTTTTAACTTTTCACTCCCATATCACTTTGACTCCATCCTTGACCATATCTACTTCTAAATACACACACACACACAGTGGAAGCAGAGAGAGAGCAGCTGGAGAGAATAAATGGAGCTTGAGAAAGACAGAAAGAAGAAGAAGGCCTTTAAGTCAGACTTGACTTTCAAAATTCAAAATAAACAGGATTGAAATAACGCTTTTAATTTAAAAGATTATGAAATTATAAAATCTAATCAAGATATTATTCTTCGCTATCTGAAAAAGAGGGTTAACAGATATTTTGGGGGTCTCAGTTCAGTTCAGTTGCTCAGTCATGTCCGACTCTTTGCAACCCCAAGAACCGCAGCACGCCAGGCCTCCCTGTTCATTACCATCTCCCACAGTTCACTCAGACTCACGTCCATTGAGTCCGTGATGCCATCTAGCCATTTAGATCCATGTTGGGGATATCAAAAAATGCTTAAAATGTTTCCATGTGCATATCACATGAGTTATGTATATTGGATTTACACATTTAAAATCAAGTTTAGATTTGGAAAGAGCACTTGCAATTTCTCTGAAAAATGTTTAGTTTAAGGCAGACAAAATAATTATCTTGAAAGCAACAGGAATGAAATATTTCTCTAAAATTTCTACCTTCAAACTTGCATACATAAAAGTTTCATGCTAAAGGTCTAAGAGGGACATCCTTTTCTTTCAGTCATAAGGGAAACTGACAACCTTGCTCTTTTTCAACACAAAAATTAAATATGTTCCTCTGAATCTTTTAGCTTGTAAATCAAAATTTGGACGGAATTAGTCATAATTAGTGATCCACAATATATTCAAATGCCATCAATTAGGGTCTGTTGGAACATCAAAAATTCTTTGAACAATAACAAAAATGAATCTTAGGAGCAAAGAATAAACACAAGTACAATATCATTTTGTGAGGCTCAATAAACATATGCTAACAGCCTTTTCATGCATTGAACCTGGACTGGTGATCTGTTTCACATATGATAATATACATGTTNAAAAATGAATCTTAGGAGCAAAGAATAAACACAAGTACAATATCATTTTGTGAGGCTCAATAAACATATGCTAACAGCCTTCAATGAAAACATAACCCATCAGTTTTGTAAATATAACATTAAGGTCAAGAGTTTTCAACACAGGTAAGTGTTTGTTAGTTGCTGATGGACCTTAAACATGTGTGCCTAGGTATGTAGGCAAACTTATACATGGCCCGCTTATATTTCCCTCTGATATCATCCCCATAGGAAACTATATTTTATATCTTATTTACATGTACTACCACTTCTCAACAAATGTTTAAGAATTTTGTCCTTGAAAAAAATGCTATATGTGAAATTTATTCTAAATAAAAGAGTAGTTCTTAAAGAACATGTGAATTGAAAGGCATTTCAAGTAACATTTTAAAATCTAAAAATATATTCAAACTATTAAGTAAATAATAACACAATTAATCATTCCCTTAAGGAAAAAAAATATAAAAATGAGTTGTATGAACCTATGGCTTAAATGAGCACATAGGATCCTTTCAGATATAAAATCACCATCTCAGATGTCAGTACAGTAATTCCCCTATAGACAACCCTTCAAACTGTGAACTTTCAAAGATGCAAATGTGCATCTGGTCCAAGCAAGGAATCAGAACCTATGCCATCAGCATCAGGTGTGAGTGAGATTGCAGGTTGCCCAACATCTCCTACTGCTGATGATCCTTCAAGTCTATCACCTCCCACCTCTCCTGCCTCCTCCATGCAGTAAGTCTTCTTTCCTGTTCACCAAATGCCAGCCTCTGTATGCCAACTGTACTGTACTACTGAACTTTTTAAGGTGCTGCAATGTAAGATTAAAAATGATGTCTTTATTTTTTGGTTGTTTTTTTAATGCATTATTTGTGTAAAAAGTATTATAAAAATTCCCTGGTGGCTCAGACAGTAAAGAATCTGCCTGCAATACAGGAGACCTGGGTTCAATCCCTGGGTAAGGATGATCCCTTAGAGAAAGAAAAGGCCACCCATTCCAGTATTCTTGCCTGGGAAATCCCATAGACAAAGGAGCTCGGCGGGCTACCATCCACGTGGTCACAAAGAGTCAGACACGACTAAGTGACTAACACACATGCAGTACTATATAGCCAATTGTATTAGCTGGGTACCTAGGCTAACTTTGTTTGACTTATGAACAAACTGGATTTATGATCATGCTGTTGGACTGGAACTCATTCGTACGTAGGTGACTTTATCCATTCTACTAGAGTATGTTCTTTTACTAGGGAGGGGTGGAGGGAGGGAACCACATAAAATTACCTCTGATGCTTTGTCAAAATATACTTTCTGAAAAAAAAAAAAATCTCAGATATGACAATAGGAAGAAGATCTTTATCTCTAGAAGCTCTCCAATTTATCCTGACATATCTACTTTAGCCTGCATCACCCACATTTGAAAATGACAGTGTTGAAATTTCCTCAATTGCTAAAAGATAATATTCATTTAACTCAATTTCATATATATTTATGGTTATTTATGAGATCTGTGGGTCTCCTGAAATTCTCAGCTCAAACAAGCCTTCATAGACACTGTCCAAATACTTTTCCTCCCCGTTGTCTGATTAAGTATCCTTCTTCACTCATAAAGGCCCCAGGGCACTCCTCTAACAGCAGTTACTAAACTCCTTAGCCTTTAAGTTCTTGTTGGTTTTTTTTAGTACAGATATTCTTTATACACTTAGGACCTAGAAAAATGCCTAGTATAAACAAATGTACATATAGGGTTTGACAGGTGAAGGAGTGCATGAATAAATATATTCACAAGTTCAATAAATACTTGTCAAGTACCAACGATGTGCCTCAGTCACTATTTTAGGTGCTGAGGATACTGTCCCACACATAAAAGGCCAAGTAAATGAATGGAGAAGGAAGGAAGATTGGAGAGAGAGAGCGTTAAATGAGAGAGAAGAAAGAATAATCACATTTCTCAAGGCCCATATCTTCTAATAGAGAAAACAACCATCTCTTACCCTTCAGTCAGCAGTCAGTCAGTCCACAGGTATTTACAGAACTCGAGTTTGAGTCAGGCACAACTTGAGACACTTACAACAACGAACAAAAAGAGCCAAATGCCTGCGTCAGTGATCTTAGGATCTAGGGCAGTTGATAGGCAATGAACAAATGGACAGAGCAATTTGTGATATAATATTAGTATTTAGGTAAGTACTAGGGAGAAAACAAAGAGGACAAAAACTAATAGAATAAGAGATGTAGGAACTACTTTCTTCTAGGAGGCAAGGGAAGCTCTCTCTTAATGTTGCCTTTTAAAGAGCCTGCAGTTGCATAAAATAAATGCTAAAGAGGATGTGGATAAAAGAGAACCCTCTTGCATTATTGGTGTGGATGTAAATTGATACAGTCACTATGGAGAACAGTATGGAGGTTCCTTAAAACACTAAAAACAGAACTACCATAAGACCCAGCAATCCCACTTCTGGGCATACACCCAAAGAAAACTGATTCAAAAAGATCCATGCACCCCAGTGTTTACTGCAGCACTGTTCACGATAACCAGGACATGGAAGCAACCTAGATGTCCATTGACAGAGGAATGAATAAAGAAGATGTGGTACATATATATGATGAGATATTATTCAACCATAAAATGTAATGAAGTTGGGTCATTTGTAGAGATATGGATGAACCTAGAAATTGTCCTATAGAGTGAAGGAAGTCAGAAAGAGAAAAGCAAATATTGTAATATTAACACATATATGTGGAATCTAGGAAAATGGTATGGATTATTGTATTTGCAAAACAGAAATATGGACGCAGACAGAGAGAACAAATGTATGGACACCAAGGAGGGAGGTAGGATGAACTGGGAGTGTGGGATATACACTGGGAGTGAAATATATACACTATTGATACTATCTATAAAATAGGTAACTAATGAGAGCCAACACTATAGCTCAGGGAGCCTAACTCAGTGCTCTGCGTGTGTGCTAAGTTGCTTCAGTTGTGTGCGACTCTATGTGACCCTGTGGACTGCAGCCTGGCAGACTCCTCTATCCATGAGATTCTCCAGGCAAGAATACTGGAGTGGGTTGTCATGCTCTTCTCCAGGGGATCTTCTCGATCCAGAGATCAAACCCACTTCTCTTATCTCTTCTGCATTGGCAGACGAGTTCTTTACCACTAGCATCACCTGGGAAGCCTACTCAGTGCTCTATAGTGACCTAAATGGAAAGGAAATCCAAAAGAGAGCCGATTCCAAATAGGGGAAGGAGTATATCAAGGCTGTATATTGTCACCCTGCTTATTCAACTTACATGCAGAGCACATCATGAGAAACGCTGGGCTGGAGGAAGCACAAGCTGGAATCAAGATTGCCAGGAGAAATATCAATAACCTCAGATATGCAGATGACACCACCCTCATGGCAGAAAGTGAAGAGGAGCTAAAAAGCCTCTTGCTGAAAGTGAAAGAGGAGAGTGGAAAAGTTGGCTTAAAGCTCAACATTCAGAAAACGAAGATCATGGCATCCGGTCCCATCACTTCATGGCAAACAGATGGAGAAATGGTGGAAACAGTGACAGACTTTATTTTGGGGGGCTCCAAAATCACTGCAGATGGTGACTGCAGCCATGAAATTCAAAGATGCTTGCTCCTTGGAAGAAAAGCTATGACCAATCTAGACAACATATTAAAAAGCAGAGACATTACTTTAACAAAGGTCCATCTAGTCAAGGCTATGGTTTTTCCAGTAGACATATATGGATATGAGAGTTGGACTGTAAAGAAAGCTGAATGCCGAAGAATTGATGCTTTTGAACTTTGGTGTTGGAGGAGACTCTTGAGAGTCCCTTGGACCGCAAGGAGATCCATCCAGTTCATCCTAAAGGAAATCAGTCCTGAATATTCATTGGAAGGACTGATGCTGAAGCTGAAACTCCAATACTTTGGCCACCTGATGCAAAGAGCTGATTCATTAGAAAAGACCCTGATGCTAGGGAAGATTGAAGGCAGGAAGAGAAGGGGATGACAGAGGATGAGATGGTTGGATGGCATCACCAACTCAATGGACATGAGTTTGAGTAAGTTCTGGGAGTTGGTGATGGACAGGGAAGGCTGGTGTGCTGAAGTCCATGGTGTCGCAAAGAGTCGGACATGACTGAGCGACTGAACTGAGCCGAACTGATAGCTGATTCACTTTGCTGTACAGCAGAAACTAACACAGCAATTATACTCAGTAAAAATTAATAATAGAAAAAGACCCTGTAGAACTATCACAAATTAAATATTTCAGCATCCTTTATTAAACATGTTATGTGTGCACAATTTGGTAACAGAATTCTTATGGAGACTCTATCATTCTCTGCAAAGCCACACTGTACTACCTATAAATTTAACTACCAAACCCAAGTCCACTTGGCTGCCAAAATGATGCCTCAAATTCCACTATAAAGCCACCAAATCAAACAGAAGACAAATAATATTAAACATTGCTCTTTAGCAATGACTTTCTATTCACCCCACCCTAACCCCCATCTGCTTTCCAGCTGTTCAAACCCTCCCAATTCCCATTTTTAGAACTTAATTAGCTAGTTCTTAAAAAGAAACCTAAGTTCCACTAGTATTTAATTTAAGAGTAATTTTATACCTAAATACCTCCCAAAACCTCAACTATAATTTACTATATTCAAACAGTTACACATATTATAATTATTTATAATAAATTTGTTTTAAAATAACAGCTGTATTCTACCCTAAGTTTGCTTCCAGGATCCACATTTGCATTCAATACTCTTAATATTGGTACATATTGCCAAAATCTCTGGTCTTTGTCCACACATTCATACTATCACATCGCCCTGTTAAACAATCCGTCNAAATTTGTTTTAAAATAACAGCTGTATTCTACCCTAAGTTTGCTTCCAGGATCCACATTTGCATTCAATACTCTTAATATTGGTACATATTGCCAAAATCTCTGGTCTTTGTCCACACATTCATACTATCACATCGCCCTGTTAAACAATCCGTCTCTCCCAAGATGTAATTTTTTAGGACTGTAAAGGAAAGGGAAGAAATACAGTGAAACATTGGCTGTTTTACTTTCTTCAGCTGTGATATTTCCTCATCAAGCTAATCCTTCCACGGCTTTATCTACTACCTTGGCCAAGGCGCCCAAATTCAAGATCTCCATCCCTGCCTTCTCTCCATACGGTCAACTCCCTGTCAGACGCTGATATCAGAAACTCCACAAGCTCAGAACAAGCCTCGTCATTTTGTTCTTACTGCAATGAGTTCCTTCCTACTTTGATTTCACAAACCTAGCAGGCACTCAAGTGTGAACCTTTTCAGTACCCTTTTATTTTTCGCCCACATTCATTTGCCAGGTCTTGAGAGTGTTTCGTTCTGCAGTGTGTCACTCAATCTTCTCTACATTTCCTTTCCCATTATTAACCCAATGGCTCATATTTGGGTTTTTGAAATAGTAAGCCAAACTGGTTTCCTCACTCCACCATCTATCCCCCTTAGTTTTTGTTATGCATCATCACCACAGGATGTTTAGGATGTTAGGCATCCTAAAACACAAAACCAAATACAGGGATGTCCTGTCTTAATCCTACAGAAATATATTAAAAATGCTTCAGAGTATTCCAGGCCTTCCATGATAAAAATCAAATCTATATTTCCAGTCATGAGCAACCACGCTATTTGTCCAATCTCCCATTATTTCCAACTCCCGTTGCTTTCTCCCTCCTTCCTGACTTTGCCATGATGTTCTCCTAGCTTGAAAATGTCTTTCCTTCCCCTACTTTTTCTCCAGTTTGTAAAATTTTAATAATTTTATTAAATGACATGAATTGTTACTTTCTTCTATATTTTTATCCGTAATACATTATCTCCACCATGAGATTGCACTATTTCAATGAAGTTTAAAAAATATTTTTTATTACTCACTTATTTGTATTTTTTGTTCGTGCTGGGTGTCCGTTGCTGTGCGGGCTTCTATCTAGCTGTGATAAGCAGGGGCTCCTCTTCGTTATGGTACATGAGTTTCTTATTCCCATGGCTTCTCTTGTGGCAGAGCACACGCTCCGAGTGCACAGGCTTCAGTAGCTGCAGCAGCAGGCTCTAGGATGCCAGGGCTTCAGTAGCTGCGGTGCGCAGGCTGTACAGTGTGAGCTCAGTAGCTGTGGCACAGGGGCTTAGTATATGGAATCTTCCTGGATCAGGGAAAAAACCTGCATCCCCTGCGTTGGCAGGTGGATTCTTATCCAGTGCACCACCAGGGAAGCTCATCAGTGAGGTATAAAAATTTTTGTTATATCAGCTTAGCTCAATTGGTTAGAGCATGGTTCTAATAAAAAGAAAAAAATATTTTAATCAGGAAGTCTAAATAGGCTTGTCTCAGCTCTCAAAATGCTGCTTCCTCTTCCATTAAAAATACTGTTTCCTCCATCCTTAGACATTTTGTAAAAAATTATACACTTAAATACTTACAATGCTTTGCCTTATGTTATAATTATTACTATTCTTTACTCCCCTACCTCCAAATTAAATTTCCCACCAAAATTTAACTTACTCATAAGAATAGAGTATGTATCTCATTTTATTTATGTATGCACTTTTTAATTTTATTAAAATATATGATATTTTATTATAGATTTTAATTTAATTTTATTTATTATACTTTAACTCTGTAAGCAATGTTAATCATTTATGGGTTAGTGCTATACACAAAAGTGAATGAAAAAGTGCAACTGTGCGGTAGTTTGAGCATTCTTTGGCATTGCCTTTCTTTGGGATTGGAATGAAAACTGACCTTTTCCAGTCCTGTGGCCACTGTTGAGTTTTCCAAATTTGCTGACATATTGAGTGCGGCATTTTAGCAGCAGCATCTTTCAGGATTTGAAATAGCTCAACTGGAATTTCATCACCTCCGCTAGGTTTGTTCATAGTGATGCTTTCTAAGGCCCACTTGACTTCACATTTCAGGATATCTGGCTCTAGGTGGATCTCAGTATCATGATTATCTGGGTCATGAAGCTCTTTTTTGTACAGTTCTTCTGTGTATTCTTGCCACCTCTTCTTAATATCTGCTGCTTCTGTTAGGTCCATACCATTTCTGTCCTTTATCGAGCCCATCTTTGCATGAAATGTTCCCTTGGTATCTCTAACTCTCCTGAAGAGATCTCTAGTCTTTCCCATTCTGTTCTTTTCCTCTGTTTCTTTGCATTGATCACTGAAGAAGGCTTTCTTATCTCTTCTTGCTATTCTTTGGA